>JAKCPI010004386.1:0-171837 GCA_023213315.1 Euborellia annulipes | reverse complement strand
AAAGTGAGAGAACGCACTAGCCAAGCGTTCTCTAAAATGTACATTATGTGTTCAATTAATAGTAATATATTTCTCGTATAATATTAAATATTTCCTTATACTGTATTATATTTTTAACAGAAAGCATTTGAATTTTCTTGAAATATATGTAACATGTTAAAAAATTAAAAAGCCAATAATTAAAAAAAACTTTTTATTTATTTATTAATTAATATTAAAAGACATGCTGGCAAAATCTTTAACATTTCTTTTAAGACAAACGCTTAAGTAGTGCGTTCTCTCGCTTTAACAGAATTTGTTCATTAAGTACTATACAAATCGGTGTTATGAAGGCTCTGCACTTCCCTTTGTAAGTAA
The DNA here is from genome assembly GCA_023213315.1 of Euborellia annulipes. Lineage (NCBI taxonomy): Eukaryota > Metazoa > Arthropoda > Insecta > Dermaptera > Anisolabididae > Euborellia > Euborellia annulipes. The sequence continues at coordinate 171,480 of JAKCPI010004386.1, read as the reverse complement.
TCTATTTATATCAGAGTACTAGTAGACAATTCTTGTCGATTTTATTCAAAAACTTATTTTCACGCTTCTAATAAAATTTCAACCTTATATCTTTATTTTGAACACAAATTTTCATTAGATAAGAGAAAATTTAAACACACACATAGACACAAGTAAATGACATATTTTATAGTAAATAGATTTTAAATAGTAATAGCATCGTGCAATCAATGGATTCTATCAATCTATATCAATGATTCTAGCATTAATATTATATTAACGTTAGGAGTTGATGATGGTAGCTATATTTAATCAGACATAGTAGGCGGGATTTAATAATCAGCCTGTTAATTTTAATTCGCACCCCTCCCCTCCCCTTCTACTGAATACAACCGATTGTAATTAAATTGTAGCCTAGCTGTAATTAACAATAAATCTCTCTCTATTGTTTTCAGTCCCTCCAATCCACGATAATTGCTGATTCGCTTTATAATCACTTTATTAATATCAATAAATCTTTTATACACACTCGCGCGCCCTTCATTTTATATTCAAAGTATTTTTTTAATTTTTCCCTTCATATAAACTAATATTTGTAATTATATGCTGTCCGTGTTTGTTGTTGTTTATTGTTCGGAAACAAAAAGCACAGTAGTTGAGAGAGAGCTCGTTAAATGAAATGAGTCTTTATAAGAATAATTTAATCAAAAGAAAAAAATTTATTTCATTTGTTTAATTAAATGATCGAAATTTTATATATATCATTAATTAGCGAATTTTAATTGGGAGATTTAATTTAATATAAATTTATATAAAAGACAAATTCAATTGTCTTTTTTTTTTAATTCATGAACTCGGAAACTATTAGACGGATTTTTATGGGCTTTTTTAAATTTTTTTTTTAAGATTGTTCAGACATTAAACTACTATAGATTAAAAGCTAATTTTTTAATATGTTATTAATCACTATCATATACGTATAAAATAAAATTTTGAAGCAGATCTGACGCAGGGTTATCGTGTAAAATAAAAATTAAATAAAATATAAATTAGACTTCTATAGTTTTATCTCTTTTTAATATTGTTACAATAGTAATATTTAAGAAAGAATTCTCGAAATTTAAAATACAATGTGACAATTATTTTAAAATTTAATATTAATAGAAATTTGTGTTTGGAGAATATAAAATTAATTGTTTCGGATAATCCGGCATTTTCAGAATCCGTCCCGTTTACGGCGTATTAACTACTTTACTTTTCAAATAAATGTTCATAGGTCAATTTATTTCTTACGGCCATCTACAAACAATTCACAACAACAATGTTCATAGGTCCTGAGGATGATCTAGATTGGCGACCGAAACGTCGAAAGTCAAAAATCATAAGGAATGAAAAAAAGAGCAATTTATTTCGCTTATTTGTCGACGTTTCGGTCAGATATATACAACCATCTTCTTGTTGAAACACTTCTGAAGATGGTCGTATATATCTGACCGAAACGTCGGCTTTAAGTAACTTAATAAGCGAAATAATTCTGTATTCCTTACTACAAGTTCTAATCACCTCACTATAAAATCTGATTTTCTAATCAAATAAATAGATAAGACACTGGTCACGTGGTATTTGGGGGATGGGGGCAAAGGCATACGTAATTTTTTTTTCTAGATGAAAGTATAAGTATCTAGTGTAATTTTAATTAATTTTGATTCTTTGTGTGACAGCTGTGTGGTCCAGAGGCCCTTAATGAGGTCATTATCTGGAGCCGGGAGTCTGGAGGCGGTTGCCAAGGCAGCAGTCAAGCAAAGGGCGCATCTCTCCCTCAATAACCCTCCAATCCACCAATCGTGGCTGCTGTCGATCCCCCCCCTCTCCCCCCCCTCTCTAACCAACCAACCAACCACCACCACAATGAAATGCCCTTCAACTTTCCATTATGGATGAATCGAATTCCATCCCCCTTCCCCTCTCCTCCCCTCCCCTCCCCTCTCTCTCAGGAAATGAACCATCAAATGGAAATTAATTCGAATAGAATGAAACAAAACGACTTTGATTAGAATCCCTCGTTTTAAAAACTGTTTTTTTTTTTTTTTTTTTTTTTAATGGACCTAATAAAAAATGTTTTTTTTTGTTTGTTTGTTAATTCAATCAAAATGAAAATTCCATTTGGAAAAACGGGGTGGGGGGGGGGGGCGCAATTTAATAAAAGATAAAATAATTAAAAATTTTTTTTTTAAGTTAAACGACAATCGATTGAAGGAAATGTGTTTTTGAAAAAGTATATAAATACTCGGTAATAATTTTAAAAGTTAGAGAATTCAAATTAAATACTAGGTTATGTGTTTCAAATTGTTTTATTAATTTTATACGTATTTCGACACTAGGTATGTGATCTTCACAAGTTATATTGACGATAACTTCTGTGTTGAAATACGATATAAAATTAATAGCACAATTTGAAACACATAATCTAGTGTCTAACTAGTGCCTACGGTCGCCAGTATCAATTTAATACTGCCCATCAAAAAAAAAAAAAACGTAACATTTTGTGTCTTCTTTTAAACTATCTTAATAATGCTGTAATTTATTGAACATTTGAAATGAAATATCTTAGACATTTCTAAGTCAATTTAACACAAATCCATATCATTTTAATCAATGTAATACAATTTAAATAAAACAAAGACAAAAATGTCGATTTTCTATTTATGGAACATATCAACATAATTTCGATATGTTTAGTTGGATATTAATTAAAGATTTCCTTTTTATAAGAATTTCTAATAAAATAGATAGAGAAAAACTGAAATGGAAAGATTAAATTTAAAATTTTAGAAATTTGACGTTAATAAATAAAATTTCGACATTTGTGTCTTTATTTTATTTAAATTGTAATTATTTATTAAAATGATATGGATTTGTGTTAAATTTACTTAGAAATGTTTAAGATATTTCATTTCAAATGTTTAATAAATTACAGTAGTATCATTAAGATAGTTTAGAAAACGTAACACTTTGTGTCTTCTTCAGAAGACCTGTTCTAAGCTATCTTGAAGATACTGTAATTTATTAAACATTTGAAATGAAATATCTTAAACATTTCTAAGTAAATTTAACACAAATACAAATCATTTTAATCATTTTAATACAATTTAAATAAAACAAAGACACAAATGTCAAAATTTTATTTATTAACGTCAAATTTTTAAAAATTCAGTTTTTCTCTATCTATTTTATTAGAAATTCTTATAAAAAGAAATCTTTAATTAATATCCAACTAAACATATCGAGATTATGTTGATTTGTCCCATAAATTGAAAATCGTCATTTCTGTCTTTGTTTTATTTAAATTGTATTAAAATGATTAAAATGATTTGTATTTGTGTTAAATTTATTTAGAAATGTCAAAGATATTTCATATTAAATGTTTCTTAAATTAAGGTAGATTAGAACAGGTCTTATTAAGAAGTAACAAAATGTTACCATTTTTTGACATTTGCTTTTCTATAATAATATATATGAAAAACATATAACTAAGTATTTATTAATTTAAATACTTGGTTATGTTTTTCATAATTACTTCACAGACCAACACATGATATATATAATTCTTTAAAAATATGTGTTATTTAGAAAGACTGATGATGGAGTAGAAATAAATGCAATAGAATATTATTTAAGCATTCAGAATCTTTTCTTTTTGGCTGCCCCTGCCCTTCCTCTTAACTACAAAATCATCTAAATAAAATTATACTCTGGCACTTATAGGCTCTGGTTCATTTACGTAAAATTAGATAAAATTACCTATTGGTATCTATCTGTTTATTCCAAGTAGATTTTATTTTTTTGACAAACTCTACTTAACGTGTTAGACATTGATTAAATTTGAAAAAAAAAAAAAAAAAGAAAGAGATATTCTTGTTAGCAATTTGTATTTGAATACAACAAGCCGCCTGCCTATTTTCTTAGTAATCAAAGAGCCTTGGGCGGAATAATTTAAAATACAGTCAAGGAATATATATATGTAAACTTATTAAAGTACAAATGAATTTTGACAAATGGTTTGTTTTTTACTTTCACTCTCTGTCGAAAAATTCGGTATCGAGATTTTAATGGAAGGTCAACAAAATGATATGTGTGTGTGTGTGTGTGTGTGTCAAAAAAAGAAGAAAAAGAGATTGAAATTTTATATTTAAGGGGCCTTGGTGGTGAAGGTGTTACGCATGTTTTTCCCGATAAGAGGGCGTTGTGTGTCATAAAAAGTATGCCCAAAAAATAAAGTAATTCTAAAATTGGCCAAGAGATGTCAGAATGGTAGCTAATAATATTTAATGCATTTGGTTGATTTGCATTGATCTTTTAACAATAAATACTTTATAAATGTTATTATATATTATGTATCTTTTATAAAAGCATAAAAATATATAAATATAGGCCATTCGGGGCGATCGGCTGTTAGACTAGCTTGCCATCTATTGCAAGAGTGCTGAACTCATTTGACAGTTGATTTTTAAATAAATCATCTAAGCTTATTTTAAAAATTTCTCAATTAATATGTGATTAATAATAACAATAAATTCATTTTTAAATTTAAAAGATTATTGGGACAGATTGTTTTTTTTGTATTTGCTTGATAACAAAAAAATTAATTACGATAATTTTTTAATAAGGCCTTAAAAAAAATTATAGCTCGATGTCCCAATAATCTCTTATGAATTTAATTCATTTAAAAATAAAAAAACGCATTGAAAAATTCCTTATAATAGTCTAGTTTTTTTTTTTTTTAAGTATGTTTAGAAATATGTAATTAATACAAATGATTCTATAAATTTATATTTTGACATAGAAATAAATAGAGAATTATATTTTCATTTCATTTTTATTTTTATTTTGTAAGATTATTAATCTCCATCAATCTTTTTCCGCCCTCTACCCTCACACACTTGGGCTAAGAGCAGAGATTTATTGTTTATGACACCCACCACATAAAAAGACATATTTCATTTCGGAAAGGAGAAGCGAATTTGAAAATTAAAAAAAATCGTTTTTTTTTTTTTTTTTTTTTTTTGCTTAACAACAAAAGCCATACAACAAATATAAAAAAAATCAATCATAAATAAAAAATTGAATGTAATGAATAAATTTTCAAAAAAAAAAAAAAAAAAAAAAAAAAAACTGATGTGATTGTTATTTATAATATGCAATAGAGCGCTCACTTATTTTAGAATTGAAATTTTATATTTAAGTTAGGCACCCCCATGGGACGTGACACAAAACATTTGAACAAAATCGACCAAAGAGTACTAGCACTTTACTGATGCACTTTTTCAGTTTTTTTTTTTTTTTTGATTTTTTGGAAATTCTCTTTAAAGATTTTGATTAAAATTCATAAAATCAATTATTTTTTAGATGCTCTTTCAAATGTATAATCTCATTTTGCTCTCAAAACTGTTTGAAGCACACTTTACTCTTGTACTTCATAGGAAAGATGCTATGTTAACAAAATATAAATATTTTCCCATATTTATAAATTTTACATCTTGAATTTTAATATACTAGCCGCGTCGCCCCCTTGGACTCCCCTCCAGCTGGCTCGGGCCCGCCTCCGGCGGACCCTCGCCTTTTCTTCTTAATTATGAAAAGAAAATAATTATTACTACTATTCATAACCAGTGCCTGCTTGAGGATTTGTTTACATTCATGGAATACACAAATGAAAAGAATCTATATATAATAATTACGGAGTGTCCGTCTGTCTGTCCGTCTGTCTGTCTGTCTGTCTGTCTGTCTGTCCGTCTGTCACGCTCTGTTTGACCAACTTCCCATTGGAATTTTGAAACGAAATTTTGCAGTCTTATAGAGGACGTTATGGAGAGTCCCGGAAAAATACTCGGGTCCCGAAATTCCTATAACTTTTTGAGTTATTAATTCTTAAAGTTACGATTTCTCCCATAGGAAATGTATAGAGAAATATTTAAGTATTCTTTGAAGTTGTGTATTCTATGAAGGTAAACAAATCCTCAAGCAGGCACTGGATTGGAATACGTAGTAATAATAATTTTCTTTTTATAATTAAGAAAAGGCGAGGGTCCGCCGCAGGCGGGCCCGAGCCAGCGGCTGGGGGTCCAGGGGGCGTAGCCCCCTGTCTAGACGCCAGCCCGTTTCTCATATTTAAGAAAGGCGAGGGTCCGGCGTAGCCCCCCTGGCTAGACGCGAAGCCCGCCGAAGGCGGGCGGCGCGGCTAGTACTTAAATATTTCTCTATACATTTCCTATGGGAGAAATCGTAACTTTAAAAATTAATAACTCAAAAAGTTATTGGAATTTCGGGATGAAAATAATTTTCCTGTAATCCCTAGGAAGTCCTCTTTATGCCTAAAAAATTTCATTTCAAAATTCCAACGGGAAGTTGCCTAAATAGAGCGTGACAGACAGACGGACAGACAGACAGACAGATGGACATTAGTGAATTATATATAACAGTTATAGATTGGCGGAAACTAAATATATGTTTCCTTTCTTGTATTTGATTGTGCAGGTATTAAAAAAAAAAAAATTCCGAAAACAACAGCTAAAGAATAATTAAGTAAGAATCGGACATAAAACCTTTTTCAAAAAAATTTAAAAAAATCCTTAAAATTTTTTTTTTTTTTTTTAATCAAAAATTTACTTCCTCAATGATTCGATTTCGATTCGGTGGAAAACGTTCCAAAAAAAAATCTGGGGTGACTGGTCGCACAGCACACAACTTTCTCTTACCTCCGGTAATCAAAAGTTGTGTTTTGTGCTTGTCACACCAGATTTTTTGTGTCTAAATATATTCAGTTTCCGCCGGTATTTTAGAATGTTTTTTTTTTTTAAACACACTTTTTTCTCATTCACACTCACACTTACACAAACATTCGCACAGTCTTTTTGGCAACTTAGGCCATTTAAGACTTTAGACGATAACCGTTATGAATATATATTAGTTGGGGTCCAGGCATTCTTCTTTAAGCCATTTGGTATGCAAATGGCTTAAATAAAATCATCGGACTGCCTGGGGTCCGAACCCGCGACGTTCGGTATACGAGATTAGCACTCTAACCCCTACACCAAGCCCCGAGGGCGACCGATTTTGTTAAATAGCTTATTTTCACGCTCCAGGAGGGTGTCTTACTTATATATAAAATTTCAACTTCATAGCTTAATTCCTACATGCTTAAAATCAAACAAATACAGACAGAACAGACTTTCTCTCTTTATATAATAACATATACAGAGGTAAGAGAAAGTAAAAATGGAATTTAAAGCATAATCTAGAGTCTGGAAATAAATCTAGATCCAATTTTTGAAAATCGGATAGGATATGGTATCGTGATCTTTCCACTTGACGGATTCGCGGACCGTTTTCCCTCATCTCTATACCTTTAAATGGGAGAAGGAGGGAGCTAAACTGTAATGCATGTTTTTCCTGATAAGATGGCGTTGTGTGTCATAAAAAGTATGCCCAAAAAATCAAGTAATTCAAAAATTTGCCAAGAGATGTCAGAATGGTAGCTAATAATATTTAATGCATTTGGTTGATTTTCATTGATCTTTTAACAATAAATACTTTATAAATGTTATTATATATTATGTATCTTTTATAAAAGCATAAAAATATATAATTATAGGCTAATAGGGGATCGTCTCTTAGACTAGCCTGCCATCTATTGCAAGAATGCTGAATTAATTTGACATTTGATTTTTAAATAAATCATCTAAGCTTATTTTAAAAATTTCTTGATTAATATGTGATTAATAATAACAATAAATTCATTTTTAAATTTAAAATAAATTAAAGATTATTGGGACAGATTGTTTTTTTGTATTTGCTTGATAACAAAAAAATTAATTACGATAATTTTTTAATAAGTCATTAGAAAAATTATAGCTCGATGTCCCAATAATCTCTTATGAATTTAATTCATTAAAAAAAACGCATTGAAAAATTCCTTATATAAGTCTAATTTTTTTAAAGTACGTTTATACGGCCCCTCCTACTCCTCCTTAAAATATAAATATTTAATTATTTTTTTTTTTCTAATAATTTTGCAAATTGAGTTTTAAAATAATTATTTATTCTCTTTATAAAAAAAAATCCTTATTTTTATCTCAAAAGAAGAGGATATTCTGCATAAAGAGGCCAGGCGCGCAACTCAATTAAAATTCAAACATTTAATCAAAACCAAATTTACGGGAAAAAAAAATTGAAATCTAAATTAAATAAATAAATGAATATAAATGAGGAAGGAAGGAAGGCAGGAGATCACAAAGAGGAAGGAACTCTCTATCTAATTAATTTCATAATTTTTCATCTTTGAAGAGTTTTTGGAAAAAGAAAAAAAAACGGATTGCAAAGAGAATAATAATCGACTAGACGTGACACCCGCCTTTGACGGGGTCCGTTCACCTTGGAGGTTCCCTCAACTGTCCCGATTTTTATGTAGCCTAATCTATATATAATAATAATAATAATAATAAACGTCTTTATTCTTCTTTTTAACATTTTACATAAAAAAATTGACATACAGCCCTAAGACATCTTTCCCCTGGCCGGGTTGGCCGTCGTGGAGAGTCGCTTACAGGAAAAAAAAAAAAAAACAACAAAGTACACAAAATCAAAAATAAATAGATCATTAAAAGAAGAAAAAATAAATAAATAAATAAAATAAAGGAGTATATAATGAATTATTTTAAACAAATTGAATGCTTCTTATTAATTATTAAATTGACGGGTCAAAAAGTGTCTGTAATTCCACGCACTTTTACAGTATTTGATGAATCTGCTGATGTTATTAATATTATTTTCATTCAAATAGCCTTTAATGTCTTCCAGATTTAAAAATTCATTATTTAAGTACAACAATCTAAAATTTCTAAAGATTGGACACTCGCCCACAAAATGAAGCACATCCTCCTCTACATTCATATTACATTTGACTTTTTTGCCTAATCTATATAATTTATCTAATAAAATAAGTCAAACGAAAAATTATTATTTGAAATTCCTAGCCTATCAAGGTCCCCGTTTATTTGCCCGAGGTGCTTATGTGCTCGAAGACACACACCTTAAATCCAACCGGCCTCTGACCGTAGCCATCTACCGGCACCCCGTGAAATTGCATTTTTCCTATCTCTGACCCTCCTCCTGCTTTTGTCTCTAGCTAGTGAACTAATCCTTATTTCTGGTTCCATCCGGCTCTTCTATGCTAGGGAGGATGTCCTAGTTTGAGTAGGAACTCCCTCAGCACCGACTCCTTTCGAAGAATGCATCACTGAGAGGGAATCTTCCATAGGATGGAATGTCAGAGCAACTCCCTCTCCTCGTAGAGTTGCCTGGGGGCTATTGTGGTGAGATCCTATTTTCATAGAACCCAATGCTTCTCAATGGGAAAATTCTGTGATTTCATGAGCCTCCACATTTGGGGCTCTGAGTATTTTTCTTGGACTCTCTATATTGTCCTCTATAAGAATGCAAAACTTCGAGTGTGACAGACAGACAGCCAGACGACACTCCACAATTCTTTATTAATTATTTATTTATATGTCTTGATACTAAATATAATTAAAGGAGTTTGTAAAGGACACTAACACAAAAGTGCATCAGTAAAGCACTAGTACTCTTTGGTCGATTTTGTTCAAAAGCTTCATGTCACGTCCCATGGGGGTGACTAACTTAAATATGAAATTTCAACTTCCTATCTCTTTTCGCTATTGAGATATTTTGTTCACAGTCGAGGAAACCACTTTTTTGGATTCAGGGGACCTCAAAACGTGTATATCCATCAAAATCTCGACATCGAATTTTTGACATGAATCCAATACTTTCGTACATAGTTAAGAGAAAGTAAAAAAAAAAACCCATAAAAATTCGTCAAATAGTTTCAAAATCTAATAAAAAAAAGAAAAAAATTCAAATTAAATCACACAATTATTATTCTCTAATTAAATATATAAAATATTCAATTTTAATTTTCATAATTTTTGTCATTAATTATGAGAATAAATTAAGTTGTATTTTTTTTTTTACAAAGGAGGGGTAATACACCTTACTTCCCCTCCCCCCTCACCCCCCTCCCACCACTATTATCGTTTAATCACATCAGGCAAATTAATAAATTAACACAAATTTTATTTGTCATTATTTATCTCTCACAAGTGAAAATTTAATCTTATATTTTTTATTTTATTTTTTATTATTCTGTGGGTGTTATCATCAATCCTTATGAATAATAAATAACACCTAGGGGCTTTTGTGTTGAGGGGTGGGGGGTGGGGGGGGGGCTTAAGAGGAATAGCCAATTTTCCACTGAGATCGACTAACAACTGTTTCACGGCTCTATGCTCACCCTTAACACACACACACACACACACACACACAGAGGCAACCACCCTCTTCTATATTCTTTATTTTTAGGGGAAGAGAGAGAGAGAGAGAAAAAAAAAATACTCTAGCCAATGATTAACCAAAAATTGAGAAACTTTTTGACAGCAAATCTTTTTTTTTTTTGTTTGTGTGTGTGTGTGCTTCACTCACAAATCATCAAATATTTATTTATTTTTTTTGTTAGACAAAGAATTTTCTATCGATTTAAAAAAATATGTTTTTTTTTTTTTATAACTGTGGCTATAGAGGTTGGAATTATAGTGAATTTTACTAGGGTTGGGGGATGAGTCCCTAGTTTTACTCACGCCTAAATTAATTAGAGGGAGGGGGTGGTTTCCCTTAATTAGTCTAGGACTTTGCGTATCTGCTTCGCTGGGTCCATTCCGAGTCGATTACTCTCGGATAAATGGATGCTGGAAAAAATAGGCCTAAAGATAAAAGAGACTGAAAGGTGCTTATATATATGAATAATAAAAGAAAAGAAATTTAATAAAAAAACGAAAAAATGAATTTAATTATGTTGCTGAATGGTTGTTGTACACTATTGGCGCTTTCCTCTTGCCGTACAGAAGGCACTAGATGTGTCAGATCTGAGGGTTATGTTAGCAAGGTTCAGTTTTTAAGCTATGTTAGTGTACAATAAGATATTTATTGAAATTGAAATTGAAATTTATTAAAATTGTAAAAAAATTGAAAGAAAAGAAATCCAACTAGATTGGATGCAATTAAATTATAATTATTTGACTTCTTGTTCATTTATCCTATAAATTGATATGAGCAAGAAAAGCCCTTATGTGAAGTTGAGAGAAGAATAAAAAAAATAAAAATAAAGAAAAGAGAAAGAAAGTATTTAAGATATCACAGATAGAGTTAAAAATTGATTTGGTATATTCAAAAATCCAAATATTGGAAAAGCCCTTGAAATTATATTAAAATGTGTAGTTGTCTGAATTTTATTTATGTGTAATGGAGAGATAGCGCCGGGAGGGTGGTACACACTCCAACACCGAAACGCTACTCGGTTGGGTTGAGAATCTCGGGCCGACTACTCCTGAGTTCGGGCACCGAAACGTTACTCGTTGAATTTGAATTGAATTGAATTGAAAATCGCCACTATGGGCCGCCTTTATGGCCTCGATTCTTTCCACAAAGATAGATAATATTAAATATTAAGTTGAGTATGCCGGCTCCCCGGTTTGAATTATATTAAATTCTTTATTTTAAAATTTTATGTTTGTGTGTGTGTAAATTTATTTGTGTGTTATATAATTTCTTTTGAACTCCTTGAAACATTTGAATTTAAATTAGCAAAATATTGAAACCCTTTAATATGAATAAAAAAATTAATTATCCTTTCTTCTTTCTTTACAGAAACACAAATTTCTCGGAACTGATCCCGGTGCTTTTCGATATTATAAAGAAAATTTAAATAAAAAAATTAAAAATTATATATCAATTTATATTGTAATGAATCAAGAAAAATAAATATTTAAATTAAAAATTGATTTGAAATTATTATTGCACATTCCCCATCCAAATTGGATTCCCTTCTATTTCGACTTGGATTTCTTATTAAAAAAATTATTACAAAAAAAATAATTAAAAGTTTAAAAAATTTGCAATTGCTTAATATATTGACATTATTATATTAATATTGAATCAAATTATGAATTTATAGGCCTTTATTCTATTAATGAAAATAAAAAAATTGATATTTTTCAACATGGCGGCTGGCCATTTCTTAGAATTTAGTATTTGAATTTAGGTAAAAAATCAGTTTATAATTATTTTTCAGATCTGTTTTGTGCACTAATTAATTTATTTCATGAAATAATATATATTGAATTGGTTTGAGCTCACGGTTTTGGTACAGCAGGGGCAAGAGGAGGGATGATGTCCTTGATGACGTGATGACCTCAAATTGCGATGTTGGTTCCTCTCATAAGATGAAAATCCGTTTCATATCGTTGCGGTAGGTGGAATGTTGAATAATAAATGTTCATCAGCTGTTTGTTTGAGGTATCGCAAGGAGAGCGAGAGAGAGAGAGAGAGAGAGACACTGTCCGTATATGTGAAATCGGGCGCCGCTGGTTCAAGCCAATGTGTGTGTGCGTGCGTCTCTTGAGCCTCTTGTCTGTGAGAGTGTGCGAGAGTCACCTTGACCTGGGCTCTCTTCGGATGTCTCCCCTCCACTCCTTGCCTTGATCAAAAGCCTCGGACAATACATTTGCGCCATCTGACACTTCTTGTGGACATTATCATAACAACCATGCAGGCAAATTTAAAAAAATAAAGAAATAAAGAAGTAAAGAAATTTTGAATATAGATAAGCAACCAATTTAGAATAAAATTTAAATCGAAAGAGAAAAAAAAATAATGAGAATTTTGACAAATAGTAAATTTTGTATACAGCATCCATATTAATAATAATGATAATTAATGATAAAATGAATATATCATTACAGAATTTTATATAAGTCAGGTAGTCCGCCTGTCACGTGACACGAAGCTTTTGAACAAAATCGGTGAAAGAATCTTCTTCTTCTTCTTCGTTTTTCGCCTTAATCCCGTGATGCGGGGTCGGCGGCCCTACATGAATTTTGGCGACAGGGGAGGAATAGAACAGGCCGGCCCGTCGCACGGTCAGACGCCTGTCGAAAAGAGGAAAGAAGAGACAGACATGCAAAGAATAGTCTGCCCCAGCTCTGGTAGCTCGTGGTCGCCATCCACGTACCCACAAGATGTGAGCCCCTGAGCGAAAAATCGGTGAAAGAGTTCTAGTACTTTACTGAAGTACACCCGGTTCCTTTTATCCAACCTCTTCTATGCTAGTGAGAATGTCTTAGTTTGAGGAGGAACTCCCTCAGCACCGACTCCTTTCGAAGAATGCATCACTGAGAGGGAATCTTCTTTACGTCCTTTCCACAGGACGGGATGTCACAGCAACTCCCTCTCCTCGTAGAGTAGCCTGTGGTGAGATCCAATATTCCAATCCAGTGCATGCTTGAGGATTTGTTTATATTAAATAAATATTTTTATTTAATGAAAAATCCCGCACGCCCAAGGTTTGAACAGGGATCTTCTTTGTAGAAGCCGACACCCTAGCTCGCTTCACCAGTGAGCCCCCTACATAAATATTTCTTTATACACTTCCTATGGGAGAAATCCTAACTTTAGGAATTAATAACTCAAAATGTTATGGGAATTTCGGGATGAAAATAATTTTCCTGTAATCCCTAGAAGGTCGTCTTTAAGCATTTAAAATTTCGTTTTCCAACCGGAAGTTGCCCAAGTAGGGCGTGACAGACAGACAGACAAACATTAGCGAAATATGTAACTAGATAGATTCATAAATCAATTATTTTTTTAGATCCTCTTTAAAATGTCTCATTTTTCTCTTGAAGCACACTTAACTCTTGTACTTCATAGGAGAGAATAGAGTAACAAAATATTTTTCTATGTTTATAAACTTTACATCTTTGAATGATAATGGTTAAAAAAAAGAAGTATAAAATCCACCATGACACATTCATAAAGACTTTTTGCCAGCTCTGAAAATGGTTCAAACATAAAACCGAAAAGTCAGTTGTGCAATTAAAGAAAAAAAACAGCTGCACAATCTTATTCTAGTGCTACCCTCTATTAATATTAGTTGAATAGTTGTTACATCTATTTTTTACTTCTTCTTACCTATATATTAATATATGGAGAAAGTATTTTTTTTTTTTTTGACGTGACAACGTCTTACAAATCATGTGTCTATAGAGGCATGTTAGAGGGGCATGCACGAAAAAGTTTATTGGCTTGAATAACTCCTCTGTCTTAAGAGGTATAATTATGGGAAATATACGGTTAGAAAGAATGAGTTTTCAGCTAAAGAATTCACCATTTATTTTTTTCCTATCATTTTATTTTACCGCGCTGCGGTAAATTCTAATTTGAAAGTTTAAACTCCTGTAGATTCTGAACGGCTAATCAGATCAGACTAACTGAGATGTCATTTGGTGCAGAAAGATAACCTCTAATAGAATAAATAAAAAAATCCCGAGTAATTAACTCAAAAATTGGTTTTATTCTCGAAAAACCTCATTTTTTAGACAAAAAAATATCGAAAAATAGCCCTACTTGTGCAACGCATAGCGACTTGACCATAAGAGCTACATTAAATCTAAATATAGTTTTAGAAAGAGTGGTTCAATACCCCCAGGGCTTTTTTTCTTTTTTTTGATATGACGTCATTTTACCGCATGAGAGCACTCAGCGGGATTTCGTTTTTCGAAATTTTAAACCCCTGTAGATTCCGAACGGCTAATCAGATCAGACTAAATGAGATGTCATTTGGTGCAGAAAGATAACCTCTAATAGAATAAATAAAAAAATCCCGAGTAATTAACTCAAAAATTGGTTTTTTTCTCGAAAAACCTCATTTTCTAAGCATATGTCGCCCTTAATGGATAAAAGTTTGGCCACACCTGTCATATATTGTTTCAATGAAAATGTTTGAACATGTTTATTTATGAAAACTAACTACTAGTAAAAAAAAAAAAATAAAAACAATACTTTCTCTCTTTATATTTCAATATAGGTAAGAGAAAAAAAATTTTTTTGAAGTCAAGCAAAAGACGTTGTCACGTTAAAAAGCCACCGGCTGTGTAGAAGACACAGCCAACACCTAATTTTTTTTTTTATAATCATGTATTCAATCTACATATATAATTCGCTAATGTCCGCCTGTCTGTCTGTCACGCTCTATTTGGTCTACTTCCCGTAGGAATTTTGAAACAAAATTTTATATGCATAAAGAGGACCTTCTAGGGATTACTGAAAAATTATTTTCATCCCGAAATTCCTATAATTTTTTGAGTTATTAATTCCCAAAGATACGATTTCTCGATTATGAAATGTATAGAGAACCATTTATGTATTCTTTGCATTGATAAATTTTATGAATGTAAACAAATCCTCAAGTAGGCACTGGATTGGAATATAGTAATGATAATTTTTTTCATAAGAAAAGGCGCCTCGGGCTTGGCGTAGTTGGTAGCGTGCCTGCCTTGTATACCAAGGGTCGGGGGTTTGGATCCCAGGCAGCCTGATGATTTTATTTAACCCATTTGGATACCAAATGGCTTAAATAAGAATGTCTGGAACCCAATATCTATATTTTAATAATAATGGTTATCTTCAAAGTCTTAAATGGCCTAAGTTGCCGAAAAGACTGTGTGTGTGAGTGCGAATGGGAAAAAAGTGTGAGTGTTTTTAAAAAATTAAAAAAAAAAAAGAAAAGGCGAGGGTCAGCCGCAAGCGGGCCCGAGCTAGCTGGAGGGGGGTCCAGGGGAACGAAGCCCCGCGGCTAGTATATATATAAATCAGGCCAATTACATGAATATTCTACAGGAAACTTTTATGGTGTGACACACTCAACAACTTTCAGTAATCCAAAGTTGTTTAATGTGCTGTTATCCAAATATTTTAAAATTGTAAAGAAAAGTGACCGCAGTAGGCGGGCCCATGTCAAATATAGAGTATCCATTGTCAAATTCTTATAAAAACGTTAAATAGAATATTAATTAATTCATTTAACATTAAATAATTACACTGGGCATTGATTAGATAGCAAGTAATATCAACATTTTATTAAGAACACACATACAAGGCGAAGAGCAACTTGTAAACATTGAAATGGTTATCAAAAAGAATTTCAACATTTCCTCTCTCCCTCCCTCTCAATGATTAATTATTTCTCACCCATCAATGTCCATTTAATCATTTACATATCTACTGTATATATAATAACAAAATATTTTTATTTTGTGAATAAATAAAAGGAGGCAAAATCCATTCATTTATAGAGCAAATAAAAAAACAAAATAGTCATTGATTTGTTGTGTTGGAGTTCCTTTATGCATGGCCAAAAAAGTGGGTCCCGTAAAATGATCTGTCTGTATGTGTGTGAGTGTGTGTGTAACGATTAGCATGAAGGAATTGAGCTACCAAATTGAAATTTTATATTTAACTTTCTCTTACTCTTCAGTAAGAAAAGGTTGTGCACCATGCTGATCACACCAATTTTTTTTTTCTTTTAGTTGAGTTTGCTTATAATATATAGATAAATATTGATAAAATACATAAAATAAAATAATATTAAACAGGATTATAATAGACAAGGCAGCCAGCAAAAAAAAAAAAAATTGTTTATATCATTTCGTCGGCGTTTCGGCTCCCATCTTCAGCAAAAATAAAAAAAAAATTGTATATTAATCCGTGGACGTTTTGGAAACTACATCATCTTCAGCGAAATTAAAATTTTTTTAAATTTATTTCGTGAACTTTTAGGGAATTTTGGCTTTTGAATATCTATTTGCAAGTAAATAAAAAAAAAAAAAAAAATTTCACCCCCCTACAATAATAAGTTGAAATGACGTCACTGCCTGCACCGCGCCTGGTAAAGTTTAAAGACTGATCTATAATAATTTTTTTTTCTATCTATATACCGGTAAATGACAAAAATGTTGAAAATTAAAATTTAATAAATATAATTAATTATAAAATTATAATTGGGAGATTTAATTATTTTTATTTTCAACTTTCCCTATATCCTATAAATTAGCTATTTATTTATATAAAAGATAACTTTTTTTTTTGTAATTTATGAACTCGGAAACCAGTTGACCGATTTTTATGGGGTAAAAAAAAAAAAATATCACGAGACTGGTTTCATTTTTATAAACAAAAATCTGGTGTTAATTTCGATAAAACATCTCCTAGTTGAATTATATTTTTCTATGAAATAGTTTTCAAGACCCGCGTAAGGAAGGCAGTAATTATAACGCCTAAAAAAATTGGCGTCTACCCGTAGTGTTATGTTCCCCTGTTGGCACCATATTTGATTGATCAATTGCACACTTCACTTGTCTACTACATATAAATATTAAAGAAGCAAAGTTTAATGACTTTATCATTATTTTTAATAGTCCCCTTAAATTTGAGTCATTCATTATTTATGCTTAACATCTCTCTCTTCTAAAGGACTATTAATATACGTATTTTAGTTCCCCTGGTAATATAGATTCAGAGTTGGGCACCAACTAAATGTTGATTAAAAATTTAGTTAAAGTAAACAAATCATATCAAGAATCTAGTATGCTCTATTTAGTTTGAGTAAAAATTTAGTTAAACTAAAAATAACAAATCAGATTTCTGATATGATTAAATTAGTTTGAGTAAAAATTTAATCAAATTAAATTAATTTTAATCAGATAACTAAACTTAACTAAATTTTGATTAATATATATTTGTTAAGTATTTAATTATTTATTTTATAGTTTTTTGACCTAGTGAGCCAAGGGCGGATCCAGAGGTGTTTCTCGGGGGGGGGGGGGGTAATCTGGTGTGACTCGTCGCACAGCACACAATTTTTTCTTAATTTCGGTAATTTAAAGGCGTATTCTCTACTTGTTTGTCAGAATATAAATACAAATCAAATTTTTTTACATTAAAAATAAAATTTCTTTTCGAAAAAAAAGATTTTTTAATCTCGAGGGGAGGAGGGGGAATTACCCCCCCTTTACCCCCCTGTATCTGCCCTTGTAGTGAGCTGATTTTAAAAAATTTGGACCAACAATGCTTATAAATTAAATAATAAACTTTACTAGGATGGATTTCTTTCTTATAACTAGAGCCCGGATTTTTATGTAGCAAAAACCGCTAAATATGCCATATAATATGCAGTAAAAGTATTAAAATATGCAATATATTTATGGCAAAAATATTAAGTATGAACGTATAATTAAAATTAACAATGATGAGAGTAAGGGAGCCGGAAGCAATTAAAGAAAAATTATTTGTCTTTTTTCGCTTTATTTAATACAATTGTCGACGTTTCGGTCGATTTTTCAACTTTTACTGAAAAAAAATTTAAAATATCCAAAAAGTTTTAAATATGCAACTTTATGCAATATTGACCAAATATGCAAAAATATGCAATATAGAATTTGAACCCTAGCTCCAAGGGGGCATGATTCGGATAGAAAATTGGTTTTCAGTGACGTACCTATTAGCAAATAGAATATGCAATTGCATAGGAATCCGGGCTCTAATTATAACATTAGTTATCTAGCTAACTAGTGAACGGAATTTAAGTCTTTTCCTTGAAATATTATGCAGATCAACTTTACTTTAGTATTTTTAATTTTAAACTGTACTCGGGTGGGTTTCTTTCTAATAAATTTTTTTACGATTTTATATAAAGTAAATTCCTTGAAACAATTAATAATTAATTTAATGTAATTATTTTATTCTTTAATTTATTTTTTGTTGTAAATATTGAAATTACTTTATAAATTTGTAATTATATTTTATATAATTGATAAGAAAAATAATTATTGTTAAAAAGAAAAATTAATTTTGCATTCATAAAAAATTTGTTATTTGTAGTCTACTATATATAGGTATTAAATTAGAATTCATTCTCGTTCTTTCTAAAATATAGTATACTAGTAAATATACTGTAGATCAAATATTATTAAATTAAATAAGTTAAGATAGATAATGAATCAAAACACTATACACATTGTTCGGCACAATTTATTGTGAATCAGTCCCCTCGCTATATGATATTCACTGGAGGCATCGGCGTTCATGTTTTCGAAAAGAATATTTATCAAAAAATATACAATGACGAAATTGAAGGAGTAATTTATTATATTTGCTAATCTCGCGATGTACTAAATGAGAAGTCATTTTAAAGTCGAATCGTAAACAGGGCCGGCGCAAGCTATTCTGCCGCCCTAGGCAAGATATTTTTTTGCGCCCCCCCCCCCCCCAAAAAAACTTTAAAAATTTAATTTGCCGCCGGCTCATTAAAATTTTCCCTGATCTCCGCCCGCGGAACATTTTCTAAAATTTTTTACCTTTTTTTTTAGACAAAATTTTTGCCGCACACGGAACCAAAATTTGCCGCCCGCGGAACATTTTCTCTTGCGCGGAACCAAAATTTTTCCCCGCACGAAAAAATTTTTTACTTTTTTTTCAGAGACACAAAATTTTTTTCGCCCGCGGAACCAAAATTTTTGTCCGTGTGCCGCCTGCGGAACATTTCCTCTTGCGCGGAACCAAAATTTTTATTTTTATTTTTACATTTTTGCCGCCCTCTCCAGGTTGCCGCCTTAGGCGGCCGCCTAGTTTGCCTAGTGGACGCGCCGCCGCCCCTGATCGTAAACATATAGCGAGAGGAATTATAAAAAATAAGTTAGGATGAAAATTGTGCAAAAGAAATGTTTTAATTGACCATCAATTTCATCTTATATGAATATTATCAACCACACTGCCCTAAATGATAGACATTGTATAACATACTAGTAAATTGAGGAGTCAAAAAAAAAAAAAAAAAATTCAAGACATAGGCAGCCAAAATTATTTCTTTTATTATTGCCGTTCCAGGCTGACGTTTCGGCCATTGGTCTAGGCCATCTTCAGAGCCGGAGGCGAGAATAAATGAAAATTAATTATTCTCGCCTCCGGCTCTGAAGATGGCCTAGACCAGTGGCCGAAACGTCAGCCTGGAACGGCAATAATAAAAGAAATAATTTTGGCTGCCTATGTCTTGAATTTTTTTTTTTTTGACTCCTCAATAATACTTCCAGCCACAAAGACATACCTCACAATACTAGTAAAGTTGACTCATAATTAGAGACCGGATTTTTATGCAGCAAAAACCGCTAAATATGCCATATAATATGCAGTAAAAGTGTTAAAATATGCAGCCAAATATGCAATATATTTATGGCAAAAATATTGAGTAAATGGCTTCCAATTAAAGGTAAATCATGATTTCTACTGATGTAAAACTAATGGTGTTTTATTTTTGGAAGGAAATGATTAAAAAAAAAAAAAAAATTGGTCTCGCAATAAAAACTAAATTTAATTAAAAAAACAAAACAAAACAAAAAAAAAAAAAAAACAGTAATATCAGTACAGTCAAATGTGTTAATTTATTTAACAAAATAGTTTTCTATAAAATATATACTAAATATTATTTAACAAAATAAACACTTTATAAAAAAAAAACGTAATATTTCTGAGAAACTAACTTTTAATTTGTAACTGAACGTATAATTAAAATTAACAATGAGGAGAGTAAGGGAGCCGGAAGCAATTAAAGAAAAATTATTTCTCTTTTTTCGCTTTATTTAATACAATTGTCGACGTTTCGGTCGATTTTTCCGGGCTTCATCAAGACAAATGTTATTGACTCGAGCTTAGAGGGGCTCTTGGCAAACATAACATTTGCCCTAATGCTGTTCGCACCAACAGTTATGTCAGGAGTTGCCAAGAGCCCCTCTAATCTCGAGTCAACAACAATTGTCCTGATGAAGGCCGGAAAAATTGGCCGAAACGTCGACAATTGTATTAAATAAAGCGAAAAAAGAGAATAATTTTTCTTTAATTGCTTTCGGCTTTCATGAGGAGATCAAGATCATTGCTTTTAATTTGCATTGTAATTTACAACTAAAAGCATTTCAAAATTAACTTCTTTAAAATTATAGCGTTTATCGCTTAATAAAGTTTTATATTTTGAAAATGATCGTTCCACATCAACAGATGTGATAGGGGCATATTTAAATGAACTTAGTGCAATAGGTTCGATTTCCTCCATCACATCAACTTCATCTCCTTGAAGTATTTTATTGATTTTACATAAATCCGCTAGTCCAGGATTTTTTTCTAGGATATGTTTTAATTTATTTTTCAACAAATTTCCTTTTTCCCCGGGTATTTGATTTACATGGGTTTTCAAATTATCAATTATATTAATATTTTCGCTCAATGCTATCCCACGCCTTTCTAAATCTTCAATAATTTTTAAAAGAAATTTACAATTGGCATAAATGAATGCCAGATCTTTGCCAGTATTGGTGGTTTTAAGCAATTCATGTACTTTTTGGACACAGAGAGCATCGTCCACTTCTGCAATTTTAAGAACCACACTCTTGAATTCAAGAAAATTTTCTGCATAGAAAACTGCTGCTGCAAGCCACGTACCCCAGCGAGTTATTACTGGTTGGGGAGGCAACGGTTTTCCAAGCATTAATTCTTTGTAAACATCAACCCTTGAAGGGGCCTTTAAAAACATTTTTTTGCCGTTGTTTATTAATTTATTTATATGAGGAAAAATTTCTCTTATTTTTTCCGCTAGGCGATTGCAGGCATGAGCGATGCATGTCACATGTATCATTTTAAAGTAAAAAATTTTTAATGATTGTCCGGCCTTTACCATATAGGGGGCTGCATCAGAAATAAATAGCAATACTTTATTTTCAATCGACCCTGTTGAAATAAATTTTAGCCCATCATTAATAAATCGACATATAGTCTCATAATTAGTTTTTTCAAGATGTTTTGAACAGACCAAAAATGGATTTTTTGGACCATTTGGGCTTAAAACGCCAACCAATAAATTAGCTACGTAGATACCCCTAGGGTCGGTAGTTTCATCTACAATTAAATATAAATAATTATCAACTAACTCATTTTTAATTTTCTCTATAGTCTTATTATAGCAAATGGGTAGATAATTTTTTCTCAACGTGCTTTCGTCGGGAATTTTGTTATTTGTGTATTTGGCCAAAAAGTCTTTGAAGGGGGTCTTTTGCAAATTCCAAAGTGGGATTCCAGAAGCCACCATGGCATGACACAAATCTTCAAAAAATATTGTTTGTTCAGCTATACCACGCATAGAAGTTAAGAGTTGCTGAGTTTTGACATCTTTACGTTTGACGCTGGCCAAATGTAAGTCTACAAAATAAGGCTCGATTTGTAATTAAAGAAATAAAAACCTAATTAAACGACATACCTGTTTTGACGTGTTGATCAACTTGCGACTTCCGATAGCTCGAAATTTTTTTTCCGCATGGATTGCAAAAAACAACATTACCTTCAGTCGTAAATATTTTATCCTTTTCATAGGGAGCAATCCATTGCGAAATTTTTGAAGCAAACGAGGACCCCTGTTTTGGCATTTTTTTTCTTTAATTAATTTGACTTCGAACTATGAACACAACTGACTTGATATTCATCCAACGAAAATTCTAGCAAAACTAAATTTATTTCTTAAAAGAGGATATAAAGAATAAAAAATATATAGTTATTTATTTTTTACAATGTAATAAAAGGATTTAAATTTTTTTTTTTCGTTTAATTTTTTTTTTTTTGTTTTTAGAAAAAAAAAATTAAAAAATTAAAATAAAATGGAACTTTTACTGAAAAAAAATTTAAAATATCCAAAAAGCTTTAAATATGCAACTTTATGCAATATTGGCCAAATATGCAAAAATATGCAATATAGAATTTGAACCCTAGCTCCAAGGGGGCATGATTCGGATAGAAAATTGGTTTTCAGTGATGTACCTATTAGCAAATAGAATATGCAATTGCATAGGAATCCGGTCTCTACTCATAATATTTCAATGAAAAGACTTAAAGATGGATAAATGTGGGCAGGAGCAGCCAATAAATAGACTCTGTATGCAGACTCAATCACCGGAGACGTTTCGGTTCGATTGAGTCTGCATACAGAGTCTATTTATTGGCTGCTCCTGCCCACATTTATCCATCTATACATCTCACAGCCACTATTTCGAACATATGAAAAGACAAATTCAGTTCACTAGTTAGCTAGATAACTAATGTTATAAGAAAGAAATCCATCCTAGTAAAGTTTATTATTTAATTTATAAGCATTGTTGGTCCAAATTTTTTAAAATCAGCTCACTACAAGGGCAGATACAGGGGGGGGGGTTAAGGGGGGGGGGGGTAATTCCCCTCCCCCTCCCCCTCGAGATTAAAAAAACTTTTTTTCGAAAAAAAATTTTATTTTTAATGTAAAATTTTAAAAATTAATACTTAAAAATTTGATTTGTATTTATATTCTGACAAACAAGTAGAGAATACGCCTTTAAATTACCGAAATTAAGAAAAAATTGTGTGCTGTGCGACGAGTCACACCAGATTACCCCCCCCCCCCCCCCCCCGAGAAACACCTCTGGATCCGCCCTTGGCTCACTAGGTCAAAAAACTATAAAATAAATAATTAAATACTTAACAAATATATATTAATCAAAATTTAGTTAAGTTTAGTTATCTGATTAAAATTAATTTAATTTGATTAAATTTTTACTCAAACTAATTTAATCATATCAGAAATCTGATTTGTTATTTTTAGTTTAACTAAATTTTTACTCAAACTAAATAGAGCATACTAGATTCTTGATATGATTTGTTTACTTTAACTAAATTTTTAATCAACATTTAGTTGGTGCCCAACTCTGTATAGATTCTTTAAAGGCTAATGGTCTTGTCAATTTTTTTTTTTTCATTGAATTTCTTAATTAACTTGAATATAGTTATAATAATTAATAATTATGATTTATCGGAGAGAAAATAAAAAATAATTATCTATATTATATAAGTATATTATAAATATAGAATAGATAAAAAAAAGTGATGGAGTTAATTTATTTGTTGTTTAGAGAGAATTTAATTAAACTATCTAATAGCTAATAGACGTTTTGTTGTTGTTCATAATATCTAAGATTGATTAAGAAATTTATGGGTGGGGTTTGAAAAATTTTCTTTTTTTCAATTTTAATTAAATATATAAATTAAATAAATTTTTTTTTTTTTTTTTCATGACAAAAATGTTGAAAATTAAAATTTAATTTATATAATTAATTATTGAATTATAATTGGGAGATTTAATTATTTCTTTTTTTTTTAACTTTGTCTATATTCAATATCTATATCTATACTTTTTATTATATAAAAGACAATCTCTGTCTGTCTGTCTGTCTGTCTGTCTGTCTGTCTGTCTGTTTGTAACGCATAGACTCCGAAACTACTGGACCGATTTTCATGGAGTTTTTTTTAATGGGTAGGGAATTTTCCGGGGGTGGTTTTAGGCTATCATTATATCGAATTAGGGGTAGGGAACCCCCTTTTTGGGGGGTTATCAATTACCCCATAGCAAAGCATTGGAAAACAGGATCTAACTCGCTTTATGAAAAATATATTTATCAAATCTTTAAAATGAAAAATAAAAACTCTTCCTCCCCCTAACAATTCGACATTTGAAAAGATTTTTCCGCTCTGCGCCCCCCCCCCCTAAAATTTTATTTTTTTTTATTTTTCATTCGATTTTAATAAAATTTAAAATGACGCTTTCTTAGGGTGTAAATAATTGAAAAATGGTATTTTAGACATCAGAAAGTTCAATCACCCCCCTGACCCCCCTAAAATTTATTTTTCATTCGATTTTAATAAAATTTAAAATGACGCTTTCTTAGGGTGTATATAATTGAAAAATGGTATTTTAGACATCAGAAAGTTCAAACACCCCCTGACCCCCCCTGAAATTTATTTTTCATTCGTTTTTAATAAAATTTAAAATTACGCTTCCTTAGGGTGTAAATAATTGAAAAATGGTATTTTAGACATCAGAAAGTTCAATCACCCCCCTGCCCCCCCCCCTAAAATTTATTTTTCATTCGATTTTAATAAAATTTAAAATGACGCTTTCTTAGGGTGTAAATAATTGAAAAATGGTATTTTAGACATCAGAAAGTTCAATCACCCCCCTGACCCCCCTAAAATTTATTTTTCATTCGATTTTAATAAAATTTAAAATGACGCTTTCTTAGGGTGTAAATAATTGAAAAATAGTATTTTAGACCTCAGAAAGTTCAATCACCCCCTGACCCCCCCTGAAATTTATTTTTCATTCGTTTTTAATAAAATTTAAAATTACGCTTCCTTAGGGTGTAAATAATTGAAAAATATATTAATCAAATATTTAAAATAAAAAATAAAAACTCTTTTTCATAATTAATTAAAATACATTTATCTGGACAACTCTTAGTCATATCCCGAGACGCCGCCCGCCAGGGCTAGCGGGGTAGGGTTGCCGAAGGCAACCCTACCGCAGCTAGTTATATATAAAATTCAATATAAACTTTTTTTTTTTTGTAATTAATGGATTCGGAAACCAGTTGACGGATTTTTTTGGGTTTTTTTTGACGTGACAACGTCTTACAAATCATGTGTCTATAGAGGCAGGTTAGAGGGGCATGCACGAAAAAGTTTATCGGCTTTAATAACTCTTCTGTCTTAAGAGATATAATTATGGGAAATATACGGTTAGAAAGAATGAGTTTTCAGCTAAAGATTTCACCATTTATTTTTTTCCTACCATTTTATTTTACCGTGCTGCGGTAAATTCTAATTTGAAAGTTTAAACCCCTGTAGATTCCGAACGGCTAATCAGATCAGACTAAATAGGATGTCATTTGGTGCAGAAAGAAAACCTCTAATAGAATAAATAAAAAGATCCGGAGTAATTAACTCCAAAATTGTTTTTTTTCTCGAAAAACCTCATTTTTTAGGCAAAAAAATATCGAAAAATAGCCCTATTTATGTAACGCCTAGCTACTTGACCGTAAAAGCTACATTAAATCTAAATATAGTTTTAGAAAGAGTGGTTCAATGCCCAGAGGTAATTTTTTTCATTTTTACTTTCTCTTACCTATGTATATATGTTACTATATATATAGAGAGAAAGTATTGGATTCATGTCAAAAATTCGATGTCGAGATTTTGATGGATCTTCACGTTTTGAGGTCCCCTGAATCCAAAAAACTGGTTTTCGCGACATGGTCTGTCTGTGTGTGTGTGTGTGTGTGGGTGGGTGGGTGGGTGTACCCCCCGGGACCGGAAAAATAAGCTTTTAATCGAAATCGGCCAAAGAGTACTAGTACTTTACTGATGTACTTTTTCAGTTTTTTTCGATTTTCTCAAAATTTGCTCCAACGATTTTTTTTAAAATTCAAAAATCAATTATTTTTTAGATGCTCTTTCAAATGTATATTCTCATTTTGCGATTGAAATCTTCTGAAGACCACTTTACTCTTGTATTTCATAGGGAAGATAGGAGAAATGGTTGCCATGGTAACAAAATATAAATATTTTCCCATACTTATAAATTTTACATCTGAATTCATGTTCCATACTGTCGGGAACTAAATACATGTCGACACAAAAAATCTGGTGTGACAAGCACAGAACACAACTTTCGATTACCGAAGGTAAGAGAAAGTTGTGTGCTGTGCGCCAGTCACACCAGATTTTTTTGATATGACGTCATTTTACCGCATGAGAGCACTCGGCGGGATTTCGTTTTTCGAAATTTTCAACCCCTGTAGATTCCGAACGGCTAATCAGATCTGACTAAATGAGATGTCATTTGGTGCAGAAAGATAACCTCTAATAGAATAAATAAAAAAATCCCCAGTAATTAACTCTAAAATTAGTTTTTTTCTCGAAAAACCTCACTTTTTAAGCATAAGTCGCCCTTAATGGATAAAAAAAGCCACACCTGTCATATATTGTTTCAATGAAAATGTTTGAACATGTTTATTTACGAAAACAAACTACTAGTAAAAAAAAAAACAATACTTTCTCTCTTTATATTTCAATATAGGTAAGAGAAAAAAATTTTTTTTGAAGTCAAGCAAAAGACGTTGTCACGTTAAAAAGCCACCGGCTGTGTAGAAGACACAGCCAACACCTAATTTTTTTAAGCAAAAATATGCGAATTATTACGGAAGTTGTTTTAGAAATCCATTACGGTGTCTGAAACTAAAAAAAAATTAAATTTTTTTTTTTACAATAATTTTTGATACAATTTCTTCTTATTTTTTTATTTAAGGTCTTTTTCAACATCGGAGGCCATTACCATAGACCCTGTCAATTAAAACCCTTTGTACACAAGAGGAACTCTACTACTGATCTATTATGGTGGTCTTAAGTTATTTAGGAAAAAAATAAAGCACTCGCGGGAGTCGAACTCGCACGTTCTTCTTCTACCACCTCTTATGATTTTAAGATTTTCAGTTGAAGGAGTTAGAGATTATAAATTGCCTTATATGCATAGGTGTAGCCAGGGGGGAGGGGTTTGTGGGTTGAAACTCCCCATCCCCCATGGGACCCAAGTCATGGCTAGATATTTAACCTCTTTAATACAAATAATATGCCCTAAAATATTCTTAAATTTTTCAAATGTTTGAAAAAACTTTCTTGAAACCCCCTCCCCCATCAAAAATTTCTGGCTACGCCTATGCTTATGTGTCCAAATTTCTGAAATTTCGATTTTTCTAAATTTGTATCAGCTCGATTGATGATTTTTATGCTGAACTAAATATAATTTATAAGTAGAGAGCGGAAAAAAAGTTTCTTATTTTCGGAAAAAAGTCGCCTTAAAATTCTATTATTTTTTTTAACCAAATAGTCGGTAAAAAGTCTGTTTTTGGCAAAAAAAAAAAAGTTTCTAACAATATGAGGAAATAAAAGAAATAGAAAACATATCTCTCGATAACCGAAACATACGAGAATTCTTTAGAATTTAAATAAAAAAATTTAATTTTACTTTACTTTACTACCTTTACACAGGTGTTCGACAACGCTGGTTTTATTCCTCCCGACTCCAATCTCACATACCCAGAAAATTTACATTAATAGTTTTGCTGACATTGATAAATAATTATTACACCTAGATATTTTATTTTGTCTATTTCCTTCAAGATAAAGCCCCAAGACTTTTTTTCAGCTCTCTATTTATAAGATAATTTAAAAGTTGTCCAAATTTGTTGAAAATCTCAGCCTATAATAATAATAATAATAAAACAACCTGCTATACATATGCTAATTGAATATCAAAAAAAAAAAAAAAAATTAAATTACATTTTTGTATCTTAATAAATTTTTATTTTTATTATTCATCAACTTACAAATATATAAAATTAATTAAATAACACACACACACACACACACACACACACACACACACACACACACACACACACACATACGATGGATAGTAAAAAAAAAATTTTTTTTTTTTTTTTTATGAAAATTATTATTTTAAATGGGCTTAAATGCGATTTTGATTAGGCCTTTGGCTAATATTTCATGTTTCTAAGTGGTTTTATATGTATTAGACATGGGTGATACTGTATCAATCTGATATTTTGTATCAGGTAGGAAAAAGTAACAGGTACACATAATGGGTGCGAGCAAAAAATATCAGGTATTTAAATACCAAAATAAAAATCAGATAACTTATTTATTAAAAAAAAAAATATATATTTTTTTTCATTTCTGCTCTCTTTCTTAAAGTGAAGAAAAGAGAAATAATGTATAAGTAATAATTAGATTTGTACTTAATTATTATAGGGCCTAGTGAGAAAAGTAGAGTAAAAAATGTAAAAATGATTCGGAATGACGTTCGAAAAGCGCGCCAGAGCTAGCGAAATGGCCCTGTCAGGAGAGAAGAGACGGGGGCGGGGCGGGGCGTCGCGAGTTGAGGGTTGCAAGAGAGAAGGAAAGAGAGAGCAGGCGCAACGAAAACTGTATCGGGTAAGGAACGAAGCTCTAAAGTGAAAAGCAAGTATTTGATCAATGCGCATGCGCGAGATATCAGGTACGAGTGAGAAAGGAATACGCGTCCTGTTCAGGTCCAGTCGAGTATGCCCGAGTTGTTGATACTCAAATAACAGATACAAAAAGTATATGTTATTTGCTCGGTATTCGTTTCTCACTCGAACCTGATATCTCGCTCGCGCTTGCGCATTGATCAAATACTTGCTTTTCACTTTAGAGCTTCGTTCCTTACCCGATACAGTTTTCGTTGCGCCTGCTCTCTCTTTCCTTCTCTCTTGCAACCCTCAACTCGCGACGCCCCGCCCCGTCTCTTCTCTCCTGACAGGGCAATTTCGCTAGCTCTGGCGCGCTTTTCGAACGTCATTCCGAATCATTTTTACATTTTTTACTCTACTTTTCTCACTAGGCCCTATAATAATTAAATACAAATCTAATTATTACTTATACATTATTTCTCTTTTATTCACTTTAAGAAAGAGAGCAGAAATGAAAAAAATATATTTTTTTTTAATAAATAAGTTATCTGATTTTTACTTTGAAACTATTTTTTTTTTTTATATAAAAACATTAATTAAAAAAATAAAAATATATGTAACTGTGAATTGAAATACATAATGAATAGAATTAAATTAAATTTCGTTCGCCGGCACAGAAATTTGTTAATTATTTTTCTAATGCAGTATATAAATTGACATTTTAAATTTGGAGACATGTCAGTTCACTCAGTTTGGAAAACTCTAGTAATGAATAATTATGAGTTTGTTCTCAACACAAGAATAAATAGGGTAGAAAACATTTGAAAAAATGTTAGACACGTTGTTATTGACTTGAATTAATGTAAAGTTAGCGTTGCTGGGTGAAATTTGTTTCGGGTACAAAAGTATCAGGTAAAAATATCGGGTCAGAACAAGTACCTGTAACAGCTGGTACCTGGTACAGCAAAATCGAGTAATGACCCATGTCTAATATGTATGAGGAGTAGGCGGTGGTGGGAGACACAGCGCAGTTTAATTAAATATTTTAGAATAATAAAAAAAAAAATAATTATAGATAATTATTTTTTAATTTCCATAATTTATTGTGTGTAGCTACTATTATATTATTTGAGGCGGAGGTTGTAAAAATATTTCTAGTAGAGTTATTACTCTATAACTTACTGTTTTTTTAAATTTAAATTGGTAACCGTAGGCTCTAGTTGAAACATTATAAATTAAACAAAAAATCTGGTGGAACAAGCTCAAAGAACACAACTTTCAATTAAGTTTTTGCTTTGTGATCAGTCACACTAATATAGGGCCTATATATTGATAAAAAAAAAAGATTTTGAAGTGATTAACGTCACACTTCTTTTTTTTTGTTATAAAAATGTTTCTAATGTACAATTTCTTCAAATTGGTGAAGTGGCCTAGGATATCGCCTTCTACAAAGAAGATTCCTGTTAAAATACTGCGAATAAGGGAATTTTTCATTAGATATAAATATTTATTTAACAAATCCTCAAGCAGACACTGGATTGGAATATTGGATCTCACCACAATAGCCCACAGGCAACTCTACGAGGAGAGGGAGTTGCTGTGACATCTCGGCCTGTGGAAGGGTTACGCCCCTGTCACAGAAGGTTCCCTCTCAGTGAGGCATTCCCCGAAAGGAGTCGGTGCTGAGGGAGTTCCTCCTCAAACTAGGACATCCTCACTAGCATAGAAGAGGTTGGATAAAAAGGAACCGGATGGAACCAGAAATAAGGATTAGTTCACTAGTTACACA
Organism: Euborellia annulipes; assembly: GCA_023213315.1. NCBI lineage: Eukaryota > Metazoa > Arthropoda > Insecta > Dermaptera > Anisolabididae > Euborellia > Euborellia annulipes. The sequence goes on along the minus strand of JAKCPI010004386.1, from coordinate 140,841 downwards.
GGAGGGGTTAGAGACAGGAAATGATGTAACTTCACAGGGTGCCGTTAGATGGCTACTACCAAAAAAAAAAAAACTGTACCACTTTTTTTTAAGAGAGGGAAAACTCAATTTTTTCGATGTTCATCAAAAATTTCAAGATATTTTTTTCGCTCATATCTTTTAAACGGTTTCAATGTCGGAATTAGTCGATAATCTGCATTAAATTTTCAAAATGACAAACACAGTATATTCAAAGTCCGATTTTAATTATTTTTGGTACAAATTTGGGATGGGTCGGTACTCGATTTTGGTGTATCACATACTAGTTGTTACAGGTACAGTGAGAGTCAATATTAAGTCCCACCCATGCTTTTTCTACTGGTGAATATTTCATTGTTTTTAAAAAAAATATTATATATAATTTAATGGAAACATTAATGATTCAAACCTAGATAATTTCCAATAAAGATTTTCATTTTCTTTTATAAAAACAATGAAATAATCACAAGTAGAAAACGCATGGGTGGGACTTAATATTGACCCTCACTGTACTCGTTCGTACCCGATACTTATATCTGATACTAGAGACATATGCATCGGTTTTTGAAAATTAAATAAAATCCCTAATTGTCCTCACTAGGCGAAAAAGAAATAAAATAATACGGACCCCCTCCCCACACCATTGTTTATTGATTGTTAGGAGATATCCTCAAGCTAACAAAAAAGAAAATTATTTATAGATCCCCTCTTCATGACTCTAATAATAACATTTATTATTATTATTATTATTCAAAACTCTATTTAACTTTTTCAACTATTTTTATTTACACACACACACACACACACACACACACATATACAGATAAATATATTTTTATTTACATGTTAAATTCACCCCTTGTTTAAATGACATTGATAATACACCATTTAGTGGGTAAAAGTTTTTTTTTTTTTTTTGTAAAATGGCCCGTTTGTTTTGTGAAAGAGAAGCGAGAAGGGCGGGAGGGGGGGAGGGGACCCCTTGCATTTTCTATTAGATTTAAATAAGACGTTCTTTTTTTTATTTCAAAGTTATTCCATATAGAAAATGATGATATGAAAAATAAAAAAAAAAGAGAGGAAAGTTTTATTTTAGGAAAACTGGTATGAATAAATAAATAAATAAATAATCGATTTATTCATTGGTTTGTAGTGAAAGTAATTAAAAAACTTGGATATTTAGGGGCCTCGAGAGTGAAGGTGTTATGCATGTTTTTCCCGCTAAGATGGCGTTGTGTGTCATAAAAAGTATGCCCAAAAATCAAATAATTCAAAAATTTGCCAAGAGATGTCAGAATGGTAGCTAATAATATTTAATGCATTTGGTTGATTTTCATTGATCTTTTAACAATAAATACTTTATAAATGTTATTATATATTATGTATCTTTTATAAATCATAAAAATATATAAATATAGGCCAGATATAGGGTAATAAGCGATTGGCTGTTAGACTAGCCTGCCATCTATTGCAAGAATGCTGAACTAATTTGACAGTTGATTTTTAAATAAAGCATCTAAGCTTATTTTAAAAATTTCTTAATTAATATGTGATTAATAATAACAATAAATTTATTTTTAAATTTTAAAAAAATTAAAGATTATTGGGACAGATTGTTTTTTTGTATTTGCTTGATAACAAAAAAATTAATTACGATAATTTTTTAATAAGTCATTAAACAAATTATAGCTCGATGTCCCAATAATCTCTTATGAATTTAATTCATTTAAAAAAAAAACCGCATTGAAAAATTCCTTATACCAGTATAGTCTAGTTTTTTTTTTAAAGTACGTTTAGACGTCGCTCCTGAACTCCCTTAAAAAAAAGAGAGAAATTCATTAATGATTTAATTAAATTTTGAAATTTCAAAGGTTCGATTTCCTGTCTTTGAACACACGCTTATAAATAACACGCTTACTGTACACTTATCAAGTTGTATGTATATTAATTCAAGTCGACTCATTTAAAGGATAAATAATTACATTCTCTCTTTCTCTAAATGGTATCCAATTAGTATTCATAACTTAATATTAGAGTAGAAAAAGACAACGAGAGATTAACTATTAAAAGAAAAGAAAAGGATAAATCACCATTAAATGAAACAAAGCCAATAAATAAATAAATAAATATTCATTTCTAAATTCTTTAAAAAGAAAAAAAAATACTCTTTCAATTTTTTTTTTTTTTTTCGATTTTCTCAAAATTCGCTCCAACGATTTTGTTTAAAATTCATAAATCAACTATTTTTTAAATGCTCTTTAAAATGTATATTCTCATTTTTCGCGGAAATCGTTTGAAGCACACTTTACTGATGTAGTATTTCAATTTTTTCAAATTCACTTTCCGCCCTTTCCTTCCATAGAGCTGATGTTAAATCCCCATATGGGGATTTGCATGTAAATTTCGATTCAAATTCATACATTTTGGGGCTCGCTGGTGTAGTGAGCTAGGGTGTCGGCTTCTACAAAGAAGATCCCTGTTCAAATCCTTGCCGTGCGGGATTTTTTCATTAAATAAAAATATTCATTTAATGTAAACAAATCCTCAAGCAGGCACTGGATTGGAATTTAGGATTTCACCACAATAGGCAAATCTACGGGGAGAGGGAGTTGCTGTGACATCCTGTCCTGTGGAAGGGACGTAAAGAAGGTTCCCTCTCAGTGATGCATTCCTCGAAAGGAGTCGGTGCTGAGGGAGTTCCTCCTCAAACCTGGACAGCCTCCCTAGCATAGAAGAGGTTGGATAAAAAGAACCAGAAATAAGGATTAGTTCTAAGAATTGATAACTCAAAAAGTTATAGGAATTTCGGGATTAAATTTCTCTTTATGCATATAAAATTTCACTTCAAAATTCCAATGGGAAGTTGCTTAAATAGAGCGTGACAGACAGACAGACGGAAATTAGCGAATTATATATAAAGATTCTCTATTGTTTATAAAATGTCCAATTGGGAGATTAAAACTTTGATAAATAACCATAACCAGAGTTTTTTTCAAGCATAATGAAATATCCCCTAAATGGCCTATGTAGCCGAAAAGGGTTAAAACAAAAATCTTTAATTTTACATATCGGTTGAAACTAAATATATGTCGACTCAAATATCTGGCGAGACAAGCACTAAACACGGCTTTCAATTACCAAAAGTAAGAGAAAGTTGTGTGCTGTGCAACCAGATTTTTATTTAAATGTTTAGTGAATTTTAAAGATGTGATATTTTTAAATTTTATAGGCCATTATTGTATTTTTAAGGTCCTGAAGAAGGCCGAAACGTCGACATAATTTGTTAATACGAGCAATTTCTTTTATAAATTTGCTTGAACTTTTCATCATTAATAATATTCAAAGAAATTAAATTTTTTTACTCTTAAAATTTGCAAAAATAATCTATTTAAATATAAATTGAATTATTTTAAAACGATTGAATTACCCACTGGTTGTAGTAGGTAGACAGAGAGCCCATCAAAATTGTGGGAGCTAATTATTTTGTGACACCCTATAGCAGTTACAACAAATTAATTATAATTATCATCGTAAACATTAACAATTTTTAGATTACACCAGTCTAAGCTCTAAGTTAAATGACACACATTATTATAAGATACAATTTAAAGATTAGATTAACATTAACATAAAAAAAAATAAAATTCCCTAAAGACTAATGACGTCATTCTTATTATGAAGTGTCGGTTTAAATTTTAATAGAAGGCCCTACGTTCAATCATAATATAAATGGCACCTGTTTCACAGGCCATCCATCTTGTTCTTAATATTCATTTAGGAATCAAAAAGATAGCAGATTTGGGAAACTTTAAACACAGCACTAAAAAAATCTGGTGTGACTGGGCGGTAGATTCAATGATTGGAAGTTGTGTTCTAAGCATGTCACATATTTAGTTTCCGCCAATATATTAGAATTCAAGATGTAAAAAGAAAAAAATTTAATTTGTCATTTAATAATAATTGAAAAAAAAGTCCCATAAAAATTCGTTCAGTAGTTTCCGAGTTGATGAGTTGAAATGTAATAATATAATTTACATAAATATTAATAATAATAGGTAGATCAATTGAACATTTATTTAATTAGATCCCACAATTATTATTCTATAATTAATTAGATATATATTTAAATTTAATTTGTCATTTAATTGGATAGCCAAGTTGAGATGAGAATTTAAACTCACTCTATTAATTCTATTCTTGCTAATTATATGTGACCACTGGTCATCATAAATAAGTCCTCAGAACTCACGCAACCAGTTATCATTTATGAAATATAAGAGATTTTAAAAAATGTATAACGGTTGCCTAATTTTAAGGCGTTCCTTTACAATAACATCACTTGTTAAATAAAATATCAGAAAAAATATTTAAATAAAATCGCCCAAAGAGTACTAGTATTTTACTGATATACTTTTTCAGTTTTGTTTTCAATTTTCTTAAAATTCACACCAACGATTTTGATTAAAATTCATAAATCAATTATTTTTTAGATGTTCTTTAAAATGTAGGCCTATATTCTCATTTTGCCATTGAAATCTTCTGGGGCTCTTCAGCAATATTCTAAATAAGAATTAAATGTAAATTCTTAATGAGAAATCGTAGTCTATAAAGTTACAACTCATTATTAATCGAGAATTTTGAAGCCTTAAAATTTTATTTTGTATTTTTGTGATTGTCGGATGGAATATTATAAATTGTACAAACATATTATTATTATTATTATAAATTCCTATTAGGATCCCCGTTTTTTTTTTCTTCCTTGCACACACCTCAAACCCAACCGGCACCCTGTGAAGAACATTATTTCCTATCTCTAACTCCTCCTCCTGCTTTTGTATCTAGCTAGTGAACTAATCCTTATTACTGGTTCCTTTTATCCAACCTCTTCTAAGCTAGGGAGGATGTCCTAGTTTGAGGAGGAACTCCCTCAGCACCGACTCCTTTCGAGGAATGCATCACTGAGAGGGAACCTTCTTTACGTCCCTTCCACAGGACGGGATGTCACAGCAACTCCCTCTCCTCGTAGAATTGTCTGGGGGCTATTGTGGTGGGATCCAATATTCCAATCCAGTGCCTGCTTGAGAATTTGTTTACATTAAATAAATATTTTTATTTAACATATGACGGTTATCTTCAGGTCTAATAAACATTAATAGCCCCCCCCCCCCCCCCCACCCCACATTAATATTTTCTTTCCCCGGTGTGGGTTTAAATGTAAAAGATGTTCATATATTTGTCTCTATTTTTTTTTACTTCACTGATTTCTTTTTATGTCGTCACCATTGTTGATTTTTGACGCATTCTTCAATTTTTTGGTGAAAAAGTCCAAGGAATAATATTTATTTAAAATATTAATCTCAAATCCAAGTAATTTCTATAGATATTTGGATCCTGTTACGCATTAGTGTGTCAAGCGCCATCTACCGAGATTTGAGAAAATTAACATTAAAGTTTTTTGCTTTCATTGGATTATATATAATTTTTTTTGTCAATTGTGCAAGTAACATTAAATATAAATTTTTTTAGGACATATTTCATAAAAAATACTATTAATTATAGCATTTGAAACAATATTCAGTGCTTAACTCAATTTGTAATTTTTTTTGGCGCTTGACACACTAATGCATAACAGGGTCCATTTATTCCTTGAGCAGTTTCTCCAAAATTTTTTTAAAATGAGTGTTTTTTTTTTCATTATCAATTTATTCAAATATTAATAGCCTATATCAACTTGGTCATTTCCAAATCTTCCAAAAGGCGAAACGACCGAAACGTCACCCCCTTATTTAACGTTACTTTACAAAAACCAACAGTTTGATCATCTGACCATGAAAAAGTTTTTTTTTTTTTACAATAATAAAAATTAGCTCATTATACCAAGTTTTTATTTTTTTTTAATTACCCATAAAGTGTTGTAGTCACCACCACAAAGCGCACAATTTTTTGGAAATCTTTTAAGTTAAAATCCTCTTAATTACTCTACGATTATTTGCTTCTTTACCTTTTCAAAAGAATTTTTTTTTTTTTTTTTTTTATTAATGAAATATCAACAAAAAAAAGGCGATTTGATTTCATTCATTTTTTTGACGACAAACGCCGCCGCGGCGCCTTTAATGTTTGTTTGTATACCTGTTCAACAAAAAAAAAAATGAAAGAAAATCCCTCTATTACTTCATTTATTAATTATTTTTTGATTGAGAAATAATAAATACTTTTCTTGAATAAATAAATAAATATTTCTATTATAATTCTAAAAATCGACATTTTTTTTAACTCCGTTTCAAATTAGTTGCTATATTTCTTAAAATATTAAATATTTAAATCAAATTAACTTTACTGTACTTTGTAAAAACATCCTCAAACAGGCACTGGATTGGATCTCACCACAATAGCCCCCAGGCAACTCTACGAGGAGAGGGAGTTGCTGTGACATCCCGTCCTGTGGAAGGGACGTAAAGAAGATGTCCCTCTCAGTGATGCATTCAAGGAGTCGGTGCTGACGGAGTCCCTCCTCAAACTAGGATATCCTCCCTAGCATAGAAGAGGATAAAAGGAGCCAGGTGGAAGCAGAAATAAGGATTAGTTCACTAGCTAGAAACAAACACAGGAGGAGGAGTTTGAGACAGGGAATAATTTTAAATAGAAGAATTTCGATGGCTGAGTGGCAATTATTAGGATCAGGAAGATGTATGGCAGCCAGCAAGTGATAAAAAAACTATTTGATTATCGTCGATGTTTTGGGATCACGTCGATCCCATCTTCAGGACGATAAACTGTTATTGTTGCTTAGATAGAAGATCCTGAAGATGGGATCTTCCTGATCCTAAGAAAATAATTTTTTTTTTTTTTTTAATTTTTCAAGTTTTTTCAAGAATTTAATTAACTCCTAATACAGAGAGACAGACATTGGCAATGTTTAAAAAAAATTTCACGACAAGTGAGATTTGAACTTGAGTCGTATAGCAACTCTAGATTAGTAATTCGCAGCTTATCCGATTAGCCGCAAGCCTTCTCAAATAACTTACAGTAACTTTACAGGGTGCCGGTTGAATGCTACGGCCAGAGGCCGGTTGGGGTTGGAGATAAGTGTCTTCGTGCACGGAAACACTTCGGGTAAATAAATCCCGATAGGAAAAATAATAATAATAATAATATCAACCTGTAATTTTCTGATTCTAATTTTGTATTGTTTTTTCTCTTTTCATTTATTTTGGAACACATTTTTCGAAGCAACATTTTGAAACTAATTTAAGGAAGGAGAACTTGTAAAGCTAATATTAATGATTGATACCATATTATCCTAAAAATATTAACACAAAATCAGTACCAATAATCAGTAAAAATATATTCAACGGGGACGGAGAGAATATTTAAGTTAAAAAAAAAAACATGCAAGAATAAGAACTCGAATATACTAACAATTTGGATATTATAAAATATTCAACTAATCATCTTCAACACCTTGCTGTATATCATAGAAATATAATTCTGACTGATATAAAATGAATAATAACAAAAAAAAGCGGTAGATTGCATATTGCTTCTGTCATTTATATTCGTGAAGTTAAGATGCTGGTGCCAGGCTTGTGTTTCTAACATCACTCCTTTGGACTTGGGCTAATTTAACAGAGACCTTGGCTAAAAATTCAACATATACCCTAGTTCTTTTTTTTTTCAATAAAATGATGAGATGTCGTATATTTTACTATAAGAATAAAAATGAAAAGGGTTTCTGCACTACAAAAAAGCCATTTAACAGACTTCACTAACTAGCAAACGGACCTAAATATTATTAACTTACCCGCAATTTAGTACGTTTTTTATTAATATCTTATTCCTATTTCCTTAAAAATTTATTTTTAATTAAAATCACCTAATATCAATACAAATTTATTTTCAAATATTTTAATTTTAAATCATATACAGTATGACCGATTAGGCCTGATGATGGTTCAGTATGTAACCGAAACTGTTAAACATTTTTGCAGATTGCCCGTCCTCCGATATTAAATATAGTCTAATATTTATTCAAAAATACTTTGAAGTTAAAAGAAAAAAAAAATTCCATTAACTCCAAGTAAAAGAAGAAATAACCTTTAAGTGGTTTTCTATTACTACCGTAATGTCGCATTCAAAGAAATTGCCATTCCTGACACCTATTTTTAATAATTATCCTTGAAAGATAATAATAAAAAAAAAAAAATCTCTTTAAAGGTATAATAACATTGTAAGATATGTGCGCGTATGTTGCCTATAAAAACACTTTTATTATTTTAAATAATAATAATCCTTGGGCAGCCATATTTAAATGATTATTTTATTTTTTATATACATTCCTTTTTGTATTTAAGGCTCTTCAGGGGTTCGCAAGTTTTTGCCGATAAGATAGGGAGGATGGTATATGTTAAATATGATTAATTATAGAAAAATAATTGTGTGATTTAATTTGCATTTTTTTTTATTTTTAATGAATTTTAAATAGGGTTTTCTCCTATGAAGTATATTACAAGAGTAATTCTTGTACTCTTTATAACAATGCAAAAATTAATTTCAAAATTCCAAAGGGAAGTCGATCAGACCGAGCGGGACAAATAGACGGACATTCCTCTGTTATATATATTTACTAGTAATTATTAATTAATTTAATTATATTAATAAACTAACACTTTAAAATATATATGTTTATTTGTAAAAATGTTGTTTATATAATGTTATGTAGATAGCCTCTGACCTTTGGAATAATAAATAGTTTTTTTTTTTTTTTTTTTTAATTATTTAAATTTCTTAATAATAAATTTATTAATAATTAGAAAAAACAAATTTTTTAATAAAATTAAATTGTAGCGATTGTTGATTAATAATTTGTTTCTAACTTGATTGTTATATTATTAATAATTTTAAAAAAAATTTTATTTAAATTTCTTAATAATAAATTTATTAATAATTACAGAAGAAAAAAATTATTTTTTTTCTAATTATTAATAAAATTAAATTGTTGCGATTGTTAAATGATAATTTGTTCCTGACTTGAGTGTATTGTTATTAATAATCGAATTTATTAGTATGAATAAAAGTTTTTGGTTTTATTTGAAATATTCTCTACAAATTTGTGAATGCGGATATTAAATGCGGATAAATATCGGTAAGGTTAGTATAAAATTTCCAACTATTTTAGAAATGAGATTTGTTTTTTTTTTTCAACTCTAAAATTCTCAAATACCAAATTCAATTATCTCTTCGTACAATTAGAATATAAATATGTAAAAAATATTTTCAATATAATCGCCAAATCGGCCAAAGCGAGAGATTCATAGCGGAGACCTAAAAGGGTGTAAAAAATTGATGAATGAAATTGAATTTGGGGCGAATTGAAAGCTAGAAAATTATTAAGATAATGTTTTAAAAATCTTCTAACCTTAATAAATTTTACTGATTATATTGGAAGATTTCATGCAGCGGCGGATTGCGTCCTGGTCAACTCAAATAAGTAAGTGACGTGTGAAATTTCCTGGAAATCTTTGCTTGAGTAATTTTAACAATTCATTTAAATCTAACAAAAGAATTAAATTATTTTCCTAATTATTATTATTATTATTTCTTCTAATTATTAAAAGACATATTGTTGCAATTATTAATTAATAATTTGTTTCTAACTTGATTGTTAAATTATTAGGCCTACAAATTTCAACTTTTGATCTGTTTGTCCAAATTTCTCAACTAATTCAAAAAGATTTTTGTAAGCTGATTCTTTTACAAGACATTTTTGAGCCGAGTATTTTTTCTGAATTCGCTATATTACGGCACATAATTGCATTCCGAAATTCAAATGGGAAATTGGTCAAACAGACGGCCGGACGGACACTCCGCTTGGATATATATAAGTTATAGTTATGTGAAGAATTATAATTTGACAAATCTATTATATTATACTTCCGATATTTTCCGGACGATGTTATGCATGAAGGAACCAAGCGCCATTAACCTAAATCTGAGATAAAGGCCATTTCATTTGCACAATTGTAAACAAACCCAATGGCAATGACTTTTTTCCTTGTTTATACAAAAAAAAATCTGATGTGACTGTCGCACAGCACACAACATATAGTGATTTAAATAAAGAGGTGGATTTTCTTTTTCCCTACAAGATGGCGGTCTTATCTCAATTTCGATCATAATCGGGCAAGGTTCCTCTATGCATAATTTCGTCCAAATATACTTTCTCAGCTCTTGGTCATCCCTACCGCGCTAGGCCCTGGCGGGCGGCGACTCGGGATATGACCAAGGGCTGTCCAGATTAAAAATAAATTTTGCATCGTAATATGAAAATAAAAAGGGTAGGCTATTTTAAATATAATTGATTCTAATAGAGAACAGGTTCAGCCTTTATGTTTCTCGATTCTGGAAGCGTTTCGGGATATATTTGATGTCTCATCTTCATCCGTATATAAAAATGTGTAGTGAAGTGTAGAATCCTTATTTCTTGGTTCCACCCGGTTCCTTATATCCAACCTCTTCTAGTTAAGGAGGGACTCTTTTTTTTTTTTTTTTTTAATATTTATTAAAAAAAATGTGGGGGAAAATGTGCAAAAAGAAAAAAAAAAAAAAAAAAAAAAAAAAAAAAAAAAAAAAAAAAAAAAAAAAAAAAGGGGGGACTCCCTCAGCACCGACTCATTTTGAAGAATGCATCACTGAGAGGGAACCTTCTTTACAACGTGATGTCACAGCAACTCCCTCTCCTCGTAGAGTTGCCTGGGGGCTATTGTGGAGAGATCCAATATTCCAATCCAGTGCCTGCTTGAAATAAATATTTTTATTTAATGAAAAATCCCGCACGCCCAAGGTTTGAACAGGGATCTTCTTTGTAGAGGCCGACATCCTAGCCCACTACAACCAGCAAGCCCCAAGTAAAAAAAAAAAAAAGAAAATTGAATTATATATCAATTTTTATTATTTTTCATTTGAGAGATTTAATTATTTCATTATTAAAATTAATTAGCTTTAATTTTTCATTACACAATGTTTTCCAATGGAAGAATTCTAGATTTGTGAACCCCTTAAAAGGGGGCCCACCTACCCCCTAATTTGGAAGAATGATAGCCTAAAACCATCCCCGGAAAATTCTCTACCCATTAAGAAAAATCCCCATGAAAATCTGCCTAGTTGTTTCGATCGAGTCTATGCGTTACAAACAGACAGAATTTGTCTTTGATAAAATAGCAAAAGTAATAAAATATAATATAGAAATAGATAATTAAAGTTAAAAGTTGGATAATTAAATCTCACAATTATTATTTTATAATTCGTCATATATATTAAATTTCAACTTTCCTATTTTTGTCATTTATATGGATAGAGAAGAAAAGATAAAAGCTGCTGGCTTATTTCGTATTTTAACTAATATCCATATCCTCGGTGTAACAATAAAAAATAAATTGAAACATATCATCTTGTCTTTTGTTTTAAATTTTAATTTATCTAATATTTGTGAAATTTTCTATTTATTTTAAATAATAATATTAACTTCTACGGTGTCCTCACTCTCACATACAGTATCAATTTATTTTATCTTTTTAATATGAATTATTTCAATCAATTATTTTATTTTTCAAAATGTATTTTATCAAAAACTTATGAGGTTATATATCCAAGACCTCATACATATAAATGCTCTAATTTTGTCGATTTATTTGTTTTGAGGTAAACGATTTAAATTGAAGCTTTTCATAAATTGTATTTTGTTTTTTTACAATGCCTTTCATTGGAGAAAAATCGTTAAAAAATTAATTGTATTTAAAATTCTTTGTAGTGAAAGAAATTTCTTGTAAAATTAAAGTACTAGCCACGGCGCCCGCCCTCCTGGACCCCCCCTCTCGCCTTTTCTTAATTATAAGAAAAAAAATTATCATTACTATTCCAATACAGTGCCTGCTTGAGTTTTTATTTATGGTACATTCATAGAATACATCATTGCAAAGAATTCATAAATATTTCTCTAAACATTTCCTATGGGAGAAATCGTAACTTGAGAAATTAATAACTCAAAAAGTTATAGGAATTTCGGGATGAAAATAATTTTCCTGTAATCCCAAGAAGGTCCTCTTTAAGCATAAAATTCGTTTCAAAATTCCAACAGGAAGTTGCCCAAATAGAGCGGGACAGACGGACATTAGCGATAAAACCCCCCGACCCCGAGTTTGGGGGGGGGCCACCCACCACGCCAACCCGGGGGCCTAGCATTTATATAAATAGATTATCAATTGTTTATAATAATGACTTTAAAATATTGTTTTGTTTGTATAATAACAAAGACGAAATAAGGAAGAAATTTTATTTTTTATTTATTAAAAAGCAATTGAATTCAACATAATATATATTATTAAATATAGATTATTAATTGTGAGATTTAATTTCAATTTTCCATTTTTAACACATGAACTCGGGAAAATATTTGTCGAATTTTTATGGTGCCTTTTTGAAGCAGAAATCTTAAAAGATTATTAACGCCATTTTATTATATAAAATTCAACACTAGAACTGAAAAAGAGAGATTGATTTTTAATTATTATATCTAATAGGATTAAATCTAAAAGTTTAATAATTTCAAAGCAAAGTGTCAAAGAGAAATAAATAACAAAAGTTGGACATTGTTGAAATAATAATAGTCCTGAAAAACATGAGCATATATTATATGAAATATGTCCTAAAAAAATTTATATTTAATGTTATTTGCACATTTGACAAGAAAAATTATATATAATCCAATGAAAACAAAAAAACTTTAATGTTGATTTTCTCAAAACTCGATGTTTGGTCTTTGACACACCATTGCATAACAGGGTCCATATAGGCTAGGAGCAAAAATAAATAAATACGGAAAATTTCCAAAATACTTAAAGAATGACGTTTAAAAAATCAGATTTCAATTTTTGAAGAGAACTAAAATAAAAAATCTGGTGTGAGCTGGTCGCACAGTACACAACTTTTCCTTAACTTTGGTAATTGAAAGTTGTGTTCTGTGCTTGTCACACCAGATTTTTTTTTGTCGACATATATCTAGTTTCCGCCGATATATTCCTCTTCTCTTTCCTATGAAGTACAAGAATAAAGTGTGCTTCAAACAATTTCAAACGCAAAATGAGAATATACATTTTAAAGAGAATCTAAAAAATAAATTATTTATTAATTTTAATTAAAATCGATAAAGCGGACTTTGAGAAAATAAAAAAAACTGAAAAAGTACATTAGTAAAGTATTAATACTCTTTGTCCGATTTTGTTCAAAACTTTATTTTCACTTTTTAGAGTGGTGCCTAACTTAAATATAAAATTTCAATCTTATAGCTCAATTCCTTCAAGCGTTAAATTGCGCACAAAATTTTGGGCCTCAAAACGTGTATTTCTATCAAAATATCGATATCGAATTTTTTTTATATAGGCCTATTAATAGAGAACATTGCGTTCATTTTATTCATACAGATTTAAAAATTTTAACGATAATCATGCATGTTTATGTTAAGTAAATAGGCCTGCGTAATGTCCATCTGTTCGTTGTTTAATAAACGAAATAAATTAAAATGTGAAAATTATATAATAAATAAATAATAGTTTTATTTATTTATTATTTAAAAGAATTACAATTTGAGGGTTCACCTTTACTTGTTACTTGAGGTTTGATGTGCGTTACTTCAAAGAAAAATAAAAAATCTGATCAATTTTAATATGAAATAAATAGGAAATTATTTAGGTAGGGGGACAAATCCGATAGAATCATGTAAGAAGGGATCTTGTATATTTGATTTATAAATGGGGTTCCCGTGCAGTGAAAATTTAAACTTAATATATACGGTACAAGTAAAATTCTAAACAATTAAAAATAGTTTAAATTAGTATAATAATCCTTCATATAACTAACAAAATTAATTGAATTAATAAATATCTAAATAAATAAAAAATTAATTAAATTTTATTTGGATTAATTAAAAATTTAATTTAACTTAATATATATTATTAATTATAGAATAATAATTGTGAGATTTAATTTCAATTTTTTTCTTTTTTTTTAAACTCTGAAACTATTTGACGAATTTTTATGGGGCCATTTTAATTATTAAACTTAATTTTTTATTATAATCCAACACTAGAATTAAACAAGAGAGAAGGCGGGCGCCGGGGCTGAATTTATTATAATTCAAAACTATAATTGAACAAGTGATTGATTTTTAAATCAGGATATCTAATAGAATGAAATCTAAATGTTTAATAATTTCAAAGAGAAATAAATATAAAAGTTCGTCATTATTGAGTCCCGAAAAACATAATTCCAGAAACATAGGGACGTCTAAAGAAAAGAAAAAAATCTGGAGTGACTGGTCGCACAGCAACGGTAATTGAAAGTTTTGTTCTAAGCTTGTCACACCAGATTTTCTTTTTTTGTTTTCACATATATTTATTTAGTTTTCGCCCGATATATTAGAATTCAAAATGTAAAATTTATTAAGATGGGAAAATATTTTTAATTATATTCTAATAATTAAAAATTATATATTTTTAAATTCAATAATAAGCTTAAATAAATAAATAAATAATTTAAATTTAAATAATTTTTTAATTTAATTAAATATATATAATTAATTATAGAATAATAATTGCGAGATTTAATTTCAATTTTTTTAAACATATGAACTCGGAAAATAATTGACGAATTTTTATGGGGCTTTTTTTACACAGAATTTAACAAGGATGGTTTTATATATATAAAAAAAAGAAATATTTAGGGCGTAAAAGCTTTAGTGATCCTACCTTTTTTGCCGTCGATGCTCTCTTCACTGAGCCGCCGTTGGCGTCTCGGGACGTTGGCAAACGCGGCAGCAGCAGCATGATGGTGATGATGTCCAGCGGCGGCTGCTGCTGCGGCGGCCGCCGCTGCCGCTGCCGCAGCAGCCGCAGCTAAAATCCCATGCGACGGTTGCGCCGCTTGTTGCTGTTGTTGCGTTTGCTGCGAATTCGGCGCCTGTTGTTGTTGCTGTTGTGCCGCAGCAGCAGCGGCAAGTGCAACAGCCGCATGATGCGGATGTAAAAAATGCGGTGCAAATAAAGCCAAACCACTTGGTCCACGATACGGTGGTAATGGCGGTGGTTGTGGTTGTTGTTGTGATTGAGCCGCTTGTTGTTCTTGTTGTTGTTGTTGTTGGTGCGCGGCAGCTAGATATAACCGCAAAGCGCCGGGCTCGAGGACCATGGTCCCCGGAGCCGAAAAACACACTCACTTGAACGAACTAAAAACGCTTACTGAGGGGCCGGTGACAGAGTCGCCACCCCCACCACGTCGCGTTATAGGCCCCGCCCATTTCGTGAGTGGGCGGAGCCGGCCCCGCCCCTAGATGGATAAACCCCGCCCAGACGCCGCCAGCTCATTAGCGAGACATTCAATTAGAGGTTGAAATTAAAATCACCCTCTCTCTCTCTCTCTCTCTCTCTGGTTCTTTTTCCCTCGCGCACACTCTACGCCCGCCATTAGCCACCCTAGGAGCGGGAGGGGATAGAAAAATGGCTGAACTCTCGCTCGCTCTCTCATCCTTTTAATTGATATTTATCTTTCACACGTGATTGGGCTTAAATTTAAATTTTTTATCTCAAAGAAATCCTTCTTTTTTTTTTTATTTTTTTATGAAAAAACGTAGAGTGAATATATCTAATAATTCAAAGAATATATATATATGTAATGAAAAAATATTGCATGAATACAAAAAAAAATACTTTTTTTTTATTTAAAATTTAAATATAACCTCTCCATATATAGCTCTGATTTTTTTTCTTTTCTAAATTAAATATATAGTAAGTCCCAGTTGCTTCAGTTTTAATTAACTAGCTCTACTCCCTCGGGCTTGGTGTAGGGGTTAGCGTGCTCCCGAACGTTGCTGGTTCGGACCCCAGGCAGTCCAATGATTTTATTTAAACCATTTGGATACCAAATACACCAGTATATATTCAATAACGGTTATCGTATAAAGTCTTATATAGTCTAATTTGCCGAAAAAACTGTGTGTATGTGAGTGTTTAAAAAAAAAATATATAAACTCACTTTGATTTTTTTTATTTTATATTTTTTGATAATTTTGTTCAAGTTTTTCTTACACAAAAACATACTAAATTTAGTAAGTCTTTGCAAAAACCATTTACAAATGTATTGTAATTTTCGAAAGACGTTTGAAAATTAGAATGAAAATGTATTGTAATTTTAGAATGACATTTGAAAATTAGAGTGTAAATGTGTGGTAATTTTAGAATTCCTAAACTGCTTTCGAGAAAAAATACAAATTTTAACGAAAAATACTATACAATGTTTGTAAAATTACAATACATACTCTTCGAAGAAAATTGTAATTTTAAAATGTTTTTTTGTTGTAAACATTTGTAAATTTAGTAGATAAATGCATAGTAGATATCAATCATTTACAAGGAAAATTTATAAATTTAGTATTCCAAAACCCACAAAAATT
Source organism: Euborellia annulipes (assembly GCA_023213315.1). NCBI lineage: Eukaryota > Metazoa > Arthropoda > Insecta > Dermaptera > Anisolabididae > Euborellia > Euborellia annulipes. Next base: position 124,325 of record JAKCPI010004386.1, on the reverse strand, counting down.
AAGATTTTTTTTACAGTGTACATTTTAAAGTGCATGTAAAAAATAATTGATTTATGAATTTAATCAAAATCGTTAGAAAGAATTTTGAGAAAATTGTAAAAAACTGGAAAAGTACATGAGTAAAGTACTAGTACTTTTTGATCGATTTTGTTCAAAAGCTTCGTATCATGTGCCAGGGGTGTACCTAACTTAAATATAAAATTTCAACCTCATTGCTCTTTTCGTTCTTTCGATATTACTGTCGTCATGGGCGTAACTAGGGGGCGCCCCCCCCCCAAAAAAGTCTCCCTGACTCAAGAAAAATTGAGCCAATATGGGGTCTTCCAGACCCACGGAGGATGGCTGGTCTGGTCCCATGGCCCCCAGCCAAATTTCTTAGTTACGCCCATGACTGTCGTTGAGAATCTTCCGATTTTGTTCACAAACCTCAAACCGTGTATTTCCATCAAAATCTTGACATCGAATTTTCGATATGAACCCATTTGTTTCAATGTTTTTTTTTTCTCATTCACACTCACACTCACACACACATTCACGTGAGGTTCCACAATCTTGTTTTTAAGTTGGCATTGCTATTTAGTGGCTGTTTATCAAAATTCCCTATTCCCCCCCCACCCCCTACACAGTGAGGCATTTATTGAAAATCAAAGATTGTGGTTGATTTTATTTTTTTACTTTATTTATTTTTTTTAACACTCACACTTTTTCCCATTTACACGGGGGGGGGGGGAGGGGCCGAGAAAAGAAAGAAAGAAAATTCCCCCCAAAAAAAATCATTCAAAAAAAAAGGGGGGGGGGGGGGGGCCCCCCCCCCCCCACACAACCCCAAAAAAAAAAAAAAAGGGGAAAAAAAGAAGGAGAGGGAAAACAAAAAAAAAAAGATTTATTCACTAAAAAAGAAAAAAAAGGGAGGGGGGGGGAGAAAAAGAAAAAAAAAATAATTTCACGGGGGGGGGGGGAAGGGTAGGGGGGGAAAACCAAAATAAACGGGGATCCCGATAGGAATTTCACATAATCACACACACATACACACAGTCTTTTCGGCAACTTAGGCCATTTAAGACTTTTACGATATTCGTTATAGAGAATAATATACATTTAGGGGTCTATTTAGTATCAAATGGCTTAAATAAAATCATCGGACTGCCTGGGGTCCGAACCCGCGACGTTCGGTATAGAAGATAGACACGCTACCAACTAGACCAAGCCCGTAGACGTTTTCAATGTTAATGCCCCCATAGATTAAAGAATCATAAAGTTGATACACCGCAACATAAAACGTTAATTGATAATAATAATAATTTCATTATAAATTAAAAATAATGTTATTGTATTATATATATATATAAGAAGAAAGAAGATGATGTATCTTGAGAAGAAGAAAAAAGAAAGTCTTTCCGCAGATGAGGCCATTGTGTTTCCAGGCTCGTCGTTGCAATCATTCGCCAATCTCAGGGTTGAAAGAAGAAGAAGAAGGAGGAGGGGGAGGAGGTTTGTTATAAATGAAACACAGCAGCCCTTAAGCCCACATACTCCTTAATGCCTAACATTCCTTCTTCCTTCAGGGCGAGAGAGTGTTGCTGCTGCTGCTGCTGTTGCATTATGGATCTCACAGGTCACGCACACTCAAGCGCCTCCTCCTTCTAAAGCCCTTTTGCGCCCTTCAGAATTATTATATCATATATATATATATATACTATGTATAAAACAAAAATAATCGTATATATTGATAAATTACTATGAGGGGTAATTCTGCATTATTAGGGTTTAAGATAACAATGAAAAAAGACAAATAGAAGTCAAATCAAAAATCTAATTGTTAAATGGACACTGTTATGCATTAGTGTGTCAAGCGCCAAAAAAATTAAAAATTGAGATAAGGAATATTGTTTCAAATGCTATGATTAATAGTATTTTTATGAAATATGTCTTAAAAAAATTTATATTTAATGTTATTTGCACAATTGACAACAAAAATTATATAGAATCCAATGAAAACAAAAAACTTTAATGTTAATTTTCTCAAATGTCGGTAGCTGGCACTTGACACACTAATGCGTAACAGGGTCCAAATATATGGCTATATCATCATTATAAGAAGAAAATTATTAACTACAACCCGCTCCGCCCGCCTGTGGCGGACCCTCGCCTTTTTAGATCGAGTGCCACAATTTTTCAATCAACTCGTTCGTTTCAGGCAATTAATAATAAAAATATATACCTGACTTATTAAAGATGACAAGCATCTTATCCCTTAAGAAAAATCTATAGCCATAACTGTTATTCAGTGGCGGAGTTGTGAGTCTTTATCCAATCAGAGTCCCATCCCCGATTTCTCTAAGGTAAAATTATTTTATTATTATTATTTGAAATTCCTATAGAGATCCCCGATTATTAGGTGCTTATGTGCACGGAGACACACACCTCAAATCCAACCAGCCTCTGGCATGTAGTCATCTACCGGCACCCCATGAAATTACATTTCCTATCTCTAACTCCTCCTCCTGGGTTCGTTTCTAGCTAGTGAACTAATCCTTATTTCTGGTTCCACCCGGTTCCTTTTATCCAATCCAACCTCTTCTATGCTATGGAGGATGTCCTATTTTGAGGAGGAACTCCCTCATCGCCTACTCCTTTCGAAGAATGCATCAATTGGAGGGAACCTTCTTTACGTTCGTTCCACAGGACGTGATGTCACAGCAACTCCTTTTCTCCCCGTAAAGTTGCCTGGGGGCTGGTAAGATCCAATATTCAAATCCAGTGCCTGCTTGAGGATAAGTTTACATTAAATAAATATTTTTATTCAATGAAAAAATGCGGCACGCCGAGGATTTGAACAGGGATCTCTTTTATAGAAGTCGACACCCTAGCTCACTACACCAGCGAGTCCCCATTTTTATTATTATTATTTTGAAATTCCTATAGGGATCCCCGTTTATTTTCCCGAGGTGCTTATGTGCACGGAGACACACACCTCAAATCCAACCGGTCTCTGGCCGTGGCCATTAAGTGGTTTTTGAAATGATCGATTCAAATGGCAATTAATTTAAAATTAACCATGATTAATGTCAAATAATCTTTTATTTTCACTGTGGAGGGGGTGGGGGAAATAGGGAAGAGAAACAGCCACTAAATAACAATGCCAACTTAAAAACCAGGGTGTGGAACGTCACGCGGTACCCATCGATTGTTAAATAAATATACAGGTATAGGTAAAGTAAAACCTCTAAAAGAAAATTTAAAAAAATAAATAAAGTTTAAATGCCTTACATAATTTTATAAAAAAAAAAAAATAATGTTATTTTTCTCTTTTAAATAAAAGCGTTTCTTTTTTTTTTTTAACCAAAATAATCCATCCCTTCCTCCTCTCTCTTTTTTGCTTCAAACCAAATATCTCCAACTAAACAAAAAAAAAAAAAAAAATTTAATAATAAATAATCTGATTTGGATCAAAAACATAAATATATAATATCGCCTGAGGTATATAATAAAAATTGTTAAATTTCATATTTATGAAATTCGTATCTTATATATTAAAAAAAAAAAAAAAAAAACAAGCGAGTCTATAGAAATGGTTGGTTGGCAAAAAAAAAAAAAAGAGAAGAGAAAATTCGTTGCCAAAGTCACATCACGCCCTACGCATCCATCACACCCCCACCGCTACGAAAAAAAAAACCCTCGGGTTATACCCACCCCTGGAAAAAAAAGACGATGGTGGGTTCTCTAACCACAACATACGATCGCCTTGTGTGCCAAGCAAGGAGGATCTCTTTCTATTTCACACACACACACACACACATACACTAATACAATCACCAGTTGGCCGATTCGTTTTAATTAGCCCTACTCATGTAACAACTAAAACGAAAGATAAAACGACAGAGAGAGAGAGAGAGAGAGAGAGATAAAATGAAATTTAAAGAGAAACATTTCGCTTTCACGGTTAATTGATCGAAATTCTTATAATTAGAATTCTTAAAATTTATGTATTATACGTATACATAAAGTACCCGAATAAGATCACGAGGAAATTACTAATTAATTCAGAAAAAAAATAAAAAACGTTCTCTGGATTGAATAATAATAGTTTCTATAAAAAAAAAATGATATTTTAAACATATCGGCTTCTACAAAGATCCGTGTTCAAATCCCCCGCTCCCAATATATTTAAACGACCGGGGGGCCCCTGTCCAGCTTGGCCCAATGGGATTTTTTCATTAAACCAGCCTTGGGTAATGCCGGCGCCTTCCGGTTCCCAATATTTATTTAATATCCAGCATTGGCGCTTGGGTAGGCAGCCAGGATTAGAAATAAAACACAAAATTTTATCTCATTCTGCTCGTCGACGTTTGCTGGGTAGTACCATTGGGCCCCTGTCCTAGGCCTGGCCCAATGTTTAAATTTTAAACGAGCCTTGGGTAGTGATTGTGGTCGGGTTCATGAAAAATCCGAGCCTTGGGAGGACCATGGGCCAAGCCTGGTCCGGGCTGCCCAATGATAAAATAACCGGCCGGGGGCATGGCCAGCCGGGAGGCCCAATTGTTTATTGACCCATTATATAATTAAAAAAAAAAATAAATTAAATCAAGTACTATTAATTGAAAAAAACAGTAAAATATATTTTAAATCTGGGATTGTTTGATAAAGTTTATTTAGCTAAAATAAAACAAACAAAACTTAAAGGCACAACAGTGGAGAGCAAAGGACAAATGAAAAACAAACCAAGCCGAGTCACCGAGAAAACTTTTTTCCCGAGGCGGACGCCACCTTTTTTCCAACCCAACCGGTGCCAGCTGGAACGGGCAGGGACTGTCACACCCCAGGCAACAACCCCCCGACCGGCATTAGAAGTTATTAAAAATTCTTTCATTTGCTACTTACTAAGCAGGTGTCAATTATAACAATCGATGTCAATAATTGACACCTGCTTAGTAAGTAGCAAATTAAAAGAAGTTTTTAATAATTTCTAATATTTATGTATATTTTATTTTTCTAAAATTAAAAATTATCGACCAGGTCCTGAGAAAGGGGGCGATTAGCACCCGAAACGTCGACGAGCGGAATGAGATAAAATTTTGTGTTTTATTTCTAATCCTGGCTGCCTACCTAGCACCAATACTATACACAGTCTCCACCAAAGAAAATATTATTTATTTAATGTAAATAAACCCTCAATTAGGCACTTGATTGGAATATTGGATATTCTCTCCACGAGGAGAGGGAGTTGCTGTGACATCACGTCCTGTGGAACGAAGGTAAAGAAGGTTCCGTCTCAGTGATGCATTCTTCGAAAGGAGTTCCTCCTCAAATTAGGACATCCTCTCTAGCATAGAAGATGTTGGATAAAAAGGATCCGGGTGGAACTAGAAATAAGGATTAGTTCACTAGCTAGAAATTTTTTTTTTTGGAATGGGGCATAAGGCCGAAGACCTATAATGACCAATAGTCACATGCAGCCAGGAAGAAAATAAAAACAAAAGGAGAAGCATAAAGGGGAAACTCAACTGCGGGAACTGAGAAGATGCCTGTTGAGATTAGACTTGAAAGTCTGAAGATTGTAGGTTTTGGGGAAGATAGACAGGGAGCTTGTTCCAATCACGGGAGGTCATGGGGACAAAGGAAGAATGAAATTGATTTGTTCTGTTAGTCAGATCTGAACAGCATAGGGATGCTGGGAAGATGCCTCTCTTGTGTTCCGTGAATATGTTGCATTGGGTGGGATAATTGATTTTAATTCGGCAGAGCATTGACCATGGTAATACCTGTAGAAGAGAGATAGTGCAGATACTCTTCTCATAGAAATGAACGCAGGAGCCCTCTTCTAACTCCTCGTTAGTGATAGGAAATAATGTGTAACTTCAAGTGATGCGAAATATATTCCTACTTTTCTTTACCTATATATAATAAAGTATTAACCCTAAACCCAAAAAAGGGAGGGGTGAAAATTCAAATAAATTATTATTAAATATTTTTATTAATAAAGTATCACATTTTGATGAAAATACACGTTTTGAGGTCCACTGAATCAAAAACAGTGTGTCTGTCGTGTGAACAAAATATTTCAAGAACGAAAACAGCTACTAGGTTGAAATTTTATATTTAAGTTAGGTTCCCTCTTGGGACGTAACACAAAGTTTTTAAATAAAATCAGCCAAAGAGTACTAGTACTTTACTGATGCACTTTTTCAATTTTTTTTTCCCAAAATTTTCTCAACCGGAATTGATTAAAATTCAAAAATCATTCATTTTTTAGATGCTCTTTAAAATGTATATTCTCATTTTGCTCTCAAAATTGTTTGAAGCACACTTTACTCTCTTGTACTTCATAGGAAAGTTAATATAAATATTTCCCAATACTTGTAAATTTTACATCTTGAATTCTAATATATTGGCGGAAACTAAATATATCTCGACACAAAAAATCTGGTGTGACAAGCAACAGAACACAACCTTCTCTTAGGAAAGGTTGTGTGCTGTGCGACCATCACACCAGATTTTCTTTTAATTAAAAAATAAAATGGTATAAACATCCAATGAACAAAAAAAAAAAACCCTAGCCTTATTTTTCTGTTTCTTTTATAAATAATAAAATAATAAATAAATAAATATTCACTGGTTGTGATGTTATATTTTTTTTTTTTAATGTAGAATATATATATGTGACTGCTTTGCGGTTTGTTTTTAATCAAAATTCGTAATCGGGAGTGTAGTAGAAAGATTTACAACACACTCATACTCTCTCTAAAACACCCCCAGGCCAGAAAAAAAAAAAAAAAACTCGAGAAGGGATTTTGCGACGAAAAACTTGTGTGCTCTGGAGTGGGGGGACGGGGGGTGGGGGAGGTTAGGGGGGTTACAAACCCAAAAGCCAACCAACCAACCGCTCTCACAAATTATAATTTGGAAAGACAATGTCTCTGTGTGGGTGTATAAAACACGAGAGTCGCTTCGTGAAATATAGATCAGCTTTAATGAGAATGAATGGCAGAGAAAAGTGCCGCGGGGCATACACACACACACACAAAGACATACAACCCCACCCCCACCCTCTACTCTCTAAGTGGAAAAGTGTGCGTGTGTTAGGGATATATATATAACTGGATTCGGTGGATGTAACAACATCAGACACAATTACAAACAGTTATAATGAGATTTGTTCCATACCACAACAACAACAACTCTATTTAGGATATAAAAAGATTTAACTTTAAATTATATATATATATTTGAATTGTTAAATGATATCACCCCCTTCCTTTATACTCTTTGATAGATTGATAGAAATTAGCTTGTAAGCTCAATTATAAAATGTGGAACTTATAAAGAAAAAAAAATCTTATTTTAATTTATGCTGACGTTATGGGACCATCTTCAGAACTTCTGAGTAATTTTAAATATAAATACATATGATTGAGATTCTTAGCGTCTGAGTTCTTGGATTTGCTTCCCGTCCCAAGCGAGACAAATTTATTTCAATTGAATTCGTTATCAATATAACTGGCCTAAGATGCCGAATAAGATCTTAAAACAAAAAAATCTGGTAGTCGCACAACTAACTTCCTTTTATCCAGCCTCTAAGGAGGATGTCCTAGATTGAGGAGGGACTCTTTTCGAAGAATGCATCAAGGATTGGGAACCTTCTTTACGTTCCCTCTACAGAACGGGATGTCACAGGAACTCCCTCTCCTCGTAGAGTTGCCTGGGGGCTATTGTGGTAGGATCCAATATTCCAATGTGTTTGCTTATTTGTAGACTTTGAAACCTGAGGATTCTTTTATAACGTCTTCTAGAAGAAAATTTCATTTTTAAATTCTTTTTCTATGCATTTATTTATTAATACTTCATCTTCATATAAATAAAACGTCTCCAGAAAATTGAAAAGCATTCAGAGTATTTGCATTTTGGCTGTCTCTGCTCTTCTTAAGATTCACCACAGTTACGATTATTTGAATTTTATTTTGGTCTTTCATAATTGATAATATCCTTAATAAAAGACCTGTTTTAGTGTAATTGTGGTTTATTTGCTTTCTCAGGTATTTTAAGTCATTTAACTTGAGAATTTTCTCTGTTTAGAGGCAAGTGTTTAAAGAGAGTTATTGGTAAAGGTTGGTGGCCTGTTGCAAAGGAAAACACACTGATATCCCAGAAAAGTTGGAGTTCCTGGGTTTGATTTCCGGGGTCTATGGGGCGTCTGGAGCAAAAAAACATATTCACACTTATATTAAATATACTTAAGGCTAGTTAAGTCCAAATTTGAATATTAATATTCTATTCAAATACTGTAACTTATATGGATTTCGAAAAATCTAGAATAGAGGAGTGTCCGTCTGTCTGTCACGCTCTGTTTGACCAATTTCCCGTTGGAATTTTGAAACGAAATTTTGCAGTCTTAGAGAGAAGTCCAGGAAAAATACTAGGGGTCCCCTAATTCTCAAAAAGGAAAGCGCAAAAAAAAAAATATCTATAAACTCAGAATTCGCCTATTAGAAAGTATTGAGCTTTGTCGTGACTTATGAAAGATTAAAGCCAATTAATTAATATATCTAGAAGGATGAGTAAAAAGGCCAAGCAGCTATTATTATTTCTTTAATGGTATTAAACCCACAGCGACGTTTCGGTCGACTATGCGACCATCTTCATGGCTATAATGGAGTATACAAAGACACAACATCAATAGGTTATACAAAAAAATTATTTTTCAAATCAAGACATTAAAATAGAGTATAATATAAGTACCTAGGGTTTAGTCAATAGTAACCCTCTTGAGTTCTTTGATAGACATTTATGTAAAATTTTTTTATTCAATACGATCTATCACAATTACATTCAGCGCCAGTCAGATTGAATATAAACTTTCCAATTCATTGATGCGGCTTATATACTTTGCTAATATTAATAGTTTTTAATAAATTCCCAAAATATAATTACAAGAAATTTTTTAAATAAACAAATATAAATTTATACATTATTTTTCTCTCTCTTTCACAAATATAAACAAGAGCAAATCTAATACCAAACAATGAAATTAACATATTTAAATTAATTATTTTATTATATTCCTATAGGTGAGGACTGTTGTTTTGAAGTCCCTCTTGGAATTCACTGTTTGATATTAATATATCTCACAGGCACTGGATTGAAATATTGGATCTCACCACAATAGCCTCAGGCAACTCTACGAGGAGAGGGAGTTGCTGTGACATCCCGTCCTGTGGAAGGGACGTAAAGAAGGTTCCCTCTCAGTGATGCATTCTTCGAAAGGAGTCGGTGCTGAGGGAGTTCCTCCTCAACTAGGACATCCTTCCTAGCATAGTAGAGGTTTGATAAAAGGAACCAGAAATAAGGATTAGTTAACTAGCTAGAGACGAAAGTTAGAGGAGCTAGAGATAGGAAATAATGTAACTTCACGGGGTTTCGGTATAGGCCGGTTGGGTTTGAGGTGTGTGTCTTCGTGCACGAAAGAACCTCGGTCAAATAAACAGGGATCCCGATAGGAATTTCAAATAATAATAAAATTTTTCCTTAGAGAGATCGGGGATAGGACTCGGATTGAGATAAAGACAGACAGCGCGGACACACTGCTATTACATATATAGAAACAATTAATATCAAAAATTATTTTTAGTTGATAGAAAACAAATTTATCTAAAATTTTCATTCATATAATTAAAATAAAAAAATAAATAATGGAATATATAGATTTACGATAATAATTTAAAAAAAAAAAAAAACAGTCAAAAGTCAAGAATTTATTTTCTGCGTATGTTTAATTTTTTTTTTTTCCATCTTATATAATTCAATAACAACGAGACTAAGATATATTTATTATCTATCAGCCAACAAATTAGGATGGTCCAGCTGAGAGAGAACGAGAGTCCCGGACCGGAAGTCATCGGTCGGTTGGGGTCATGTCGGTGCTTTTTATCACTTTCTCTTTTGCCCCGCCGACAACTGATTTTTTATTATTTATCACACTTAAAAAAAAAAAAACGTTATTTTTTGATAAGAAATTATGAATGAAGAAACATTTAAATGATAACCCCTTTGGTCCTTCATATCCGGCCATTTATTGAAATTGAACGCATCTGGCTGCTGCTGCTTGCTTATCAATTTTCATTCATGTTTTTTTTTTTTTTTTCTTCAGCTCTCATTAAATTTTAAACAAATTCTCGTTAATTTATGAGCTTCTTTTTTTTCTATTAAATATTAATTTCTATTTCTTATCAAAGATTATTTTTTTTTTGTATCACCTCTGCCCATTTCCAAACACCAAATTAGCTAAATATAATTTTGTTTTTCAATTAGAGTGTTGTTGTTGTTGCAGTGATTATTTGAAATAAACAAGACAAGCAATGTGACCTTTGTAGATTGTAATAATTTCACAATATTTTGCATAGAGAACCCCCCTCTCTTGTATCTTATTAATAAATAGAAATCATTATTTTGTTTTATATATTTTATAAATCACTATCTATATTTTTTTCTTATTTGAGGGGAAACAGGTTAAATTACGACACAAAAAGAACTTAGATTTTTCATAAGGATAGAGATAGAACAACTACTTTCCAATAGGAATATTAAAGATTCCTAAAAGAGGCGTTCCCTACTCCTAAAATGAATTAACGATAGTCTAAAACCACCCCCGGAATATTATAAACCTATTAAAAAAAAAAAAAAAAAACCCATAAAAATCCGGTCAGTAGTTTCGAAGTCCCTGCTCTGCAAACAGGAAAATATTGTATTTTATGGGATTATGAAAAATGCAAGCCAATTAATTATTATATTAATATTAAAAGATCCATTTGATTAAAGCTAATTAATTATAATAATTAAATCCCACAAAATAAAAATAATAAAAATTCTTATATAATTAAATTTTATTTTGACTGATCTCCATTCTAAAAAAAAAAAAATGGTAAATTCTGTATTTTTCTTAGAATTTTACAAAAGTCAATGCAATGCACTTGCAGTATGCAAAATTATTATATTGATATGTTCATTGTATATTTTTAGAAGAAAAGACAATATAAATATAAAAATTTAAAAATATAACAATTTTTATTATTTTTCATTTGATATATTTTATTATTAAAATTAAATGGCTTTGATGGCTTTGAACTTCGGTATATTATCCACTTACGTATTAAAAAAAAAAATATGGGGATTGACTTCCCCCGAGACTTTCTCGTATATTCTTTTGGAATTACGTCTGGGTGTGTGTGTAAACACGATTGCTTAAAAACCAAAGCAGCTAGATCGATGAAATTTGGTATATGCTCCCTTACACTAAAATTGTAGATTTCTTATCAACTTTTGGAGTAAATACGTCACTTGAAAGTAGTACTTTACTTAAAAGTTTTTTCAAAAATTTTGGAAATTTTCAATTTTTTTTTGTTATATTATGATAAAATACTCTATTTTAAAAAGTTTTTATTCTTTGACATTTTTTTGAAAACTGAATAGTTTTTGAAATAATCAAAGAAGAGATGGAAAATATTCGTTAATTTTGATAAAATCAAAACAAATCATACAGGTGTCATTAAAAAAAGGGTAAATATAAACAAATTCATTTGTTTCACAAATTCATTTGCTTATATTTACCCTTTTTTAATGACACCTGTATGATTTTGTTTTGATTTTTTATCAAAATTAACGAATATTTTCTATTTCTTCTTTGATTATTTCAAAAACTATTCAGTTTTCAAAAAAATGTCAAAGAATAAAAACTTTTTAAAATAGAGTATTTTATCATAATATAACAAAAAAATTGAAAATTTCAAAATTTTTGAAAAACTTTTTAAGTAAAGTACTACTTCCAAGTGACGTATTTACTCCAAAAGTTGATAGAAATCTACAATTTTAGTGTAAGGAGCATATACCAAATTTCATCGATCTAGCTGCTTTGGTTTTTAAGCAATCGTGTTCACACACACACACACACACACACAGAGAGACATAATGCCAAAAATGGTTTTTTTGGACTCAGGGAGGTCTAAAACGTGGAGAAACATCAAAATCTCGAAGTCGAATTTTTTTACGATTACATAACTTTCTCTATACGAGAAAGTAAAAAACATTAAAATCCGGTGAGTAGTTTTGGAGTTTATATTTTACAAACATACAAATATTGTTTTTTATGGTATATGGGCTCTCTTTATGAAAAATTCAAGCTAGTATTAATATTAAAGATTCATAATTAAAGCCAATTAATTATAATAATAAAATCTCACAATTGAAGAAAAAATTGATATATAAATAAATTTTCTTTTTGACTGGCTAATGGCTGAATAAATAAAAGGAGGCTCGCTGGTGTAGCGGGCCAGGGAGTCGGCCTTCTACAAAGAAGATCCCTGTTCAAAACCTAGGCGTGAGGGATTTTTCATTAAATAAAAATATTCAATTCTCAAGCAAGCCCTGGATTGGAATATTGGATCTCACCACAATAGCCCCCAGGCAACTCTACGGGGAGAGGGAGTTGCTGTGACATCCCGTCCTGTGGAAGGGACATAAAAAAGATTCCCTCTCAGTGAAGCATTCCTCGAAAGGAGTCGGTGCTGAGGGAGTTCCTCCTCAAACTAGGACATCCTCCCTAGCATAGAAGAGGTTGGATAAAAGGAACCGGGTGGAAGTAGAAATAAGGATTAGTTCACTAGCTAGAAATGAACGAAGGAGGAGGAGTTAGAGATAGGAAATAATGTAACTTCACAGGGTGCCGGTAGATGGCTACGGCCAGAGGTTTCAAGTGTGTCTTCGAGCGCTTAAGCACCTCGGGTAAATAAACGGGGATCCCGATAGGAATTTCAAATAATAATAATAATAATAAGAATAAATACAAAAAAATTCTTTTTTTACAGTTCTAAAAAATAATTTCTATATTTTTTTTAAATTTTTGAAAAGTCAATGCACTTATGCAAAATTATTATTATATATTCATTGTATATAATTTTTTTTTCCTCCTTTATATAAAATATACATTTCTCGTTTGTTTTTTTTTTTTTTGTATAAAATTCCTAGGAGGTGGCAATAAATAACCCTCTTGGATGTTTTCAGCGACAGTTGGACATCTAAACACGTTGTTGTTGTTGTTGTTGTTTTTTTTTATAAAAAGCCCTTCTGACCCCCTGAGTCTCTCTCTCTCTCTCTCTCTCTCGCCATTTTTATACGACCGAGTGGGTGAGTGGGATTTTTTTTTTTTTTTTTTTTTTTTGTAGAAACAAAATAAACAGATGTATACAATCGAAATAAATGCGACGTTGGTGTGTGCGTTTTGGCCGTACGTTTCCATTAGGCGTTCGCCGTCGTTGTTTGGGCGTGATGTATTCGCGTCCGCTTGCTTGTTTTACAACCACCCACCCACCACCCCCCTTTGGGTTTCATCCCTCGGGAAACAACATCCCAACCACCCACCCACCACAGAAATACATTTCCATTTCTGTCGCGGTGCTAGAAAGAGAGAGAGAGAGAGAGGCACTAATACAAAAAAACAAACAAAAAAAAATATGCTTTTGTTTTATTTATATTCAGACAAATTCCATTACAATTAATAAAAATTTGATTGAATAAAATTTGATAATATAAAGAAATATCAGTCAAAAAAAAAAAAAAAAAAACTAGCTGTGCTGCCCGCTTTTGGCCGAATCCTTTCTTCGTAAGGGTAAAAGAATTTATAAGCAAATTGGTGCCTCGCTGTTGTGGTGGGCTACAAAGAAGACCCCAGTTCAAATCCTGGGCTTGCGGGATTTTTTTTAATAAATTTTTTTTTTTTAAACACCCACTTTTTTCTCAATCACACAGACTTCTCGGCAACTCAGGCCATATAAGTCTTTTAACGATACTCTTATTTAATAATATATATGTATTAGGGTACAGGAATTCTTATTTAAGCCATTTGGTATTAAAATGTCTTAAATAAACTACCTGGGATTAAAACCCGCGACCCTTGGTATAGAAGGCGAGTACGCTAGCCCCCTACACCAAGCCCGAGGTCCCTTTTAATTAAATAAAAATATTTATTTAGTGTGAACAAATCTTCAAGCAGGCACTGGATTGGAATATTGGATCCCACCACAATAGCCCCCAGGCAACTCTACGAGGAGAGGGAGTTGCTGTGACATCCCGTTCTGTGGAAGGGCCTTTTTTTAGATGATGTTTAAAATGTCAACTTTTTTCTCTCTTACCAAAGGTAAAAGAAAGTTATGTGCCAGTCACACCAGATTCTTTAAATAATATTCATATTAAATTTTATTCGGTGTTGAAAAAATGGCGATGTGACTAGTCGGGTCCCACGACCCCACACGTTTGCTTTTTATATCAATATAGATGCTAACTAGCTGCTCGGCCCCCTTCAAACCGTCCTTAATTTCTAATTGACTTCAGGATCTATTAAGTAATTTTTATTAGTTAATTAATATTTTGTAGATATTTTTTGGATTTTAAACTCCTTGTAGTCCTGACGATGGCATTGAATGCCGAAACTGTCGTCATTTCAGTCGCCGATAATAATTATTTATTATTTTCAAAAAACACCCATGAACAGTAATATTCTTTTATTTTATTAAAATAATTTAAATTTTTTTTTATTATATTAAAAAATAAAACTCGGAAAAACTTTTTGCCCATTAAAAAAATCCCCATCAAAATCCATCAAGTAGTTTCAGAGTAAATCCATTACAAAGGAAAATTTAAAATTAAATTTCACAATTAATATTCTATAATTAATTATATAAATATTAAATTTTAATTAGAAATTTAAAAAAAAAGTTCAATCTATTCTTTGAATTGAAAAAGGAGAGAGAGAGAGAAAATGGCGACCCTTGTCCTTTGCTATTTGCAGATGTCTATGTAAATAGCAAGGATACCTTCCTTCTATTCATCTTTTATGCCCTTTCGTTCGAAGGAAAGGACGAAGATCAATTCCTTTAAAAAGCCTTCAACAAAGGGATACACCAAAGTTGAATCCAATTTCAGACATGGGATATCAACTTTTTATTTTTTTGTTTTTGTTTTTTTTTTGTATCAACTTTAAATTTAAAATAGCCTTGACGTCACGTGCTTTTTTCAATACCTATCCCCCAAAAATAAATAATTAATTAAGCTGATTAAATTTAAATTTTCTCTATTAACATTAATGAGAAAAATTCAAAATTTAATATTTATATAATTAATTATAGAATAATAATTGTGAAATTTAATTTTAAATTTTCCTTTATAACGTTTCAATTCAGCAACAACTTGACGAATTTTTATGGGGTATTTTTTTTCAATGTCTTAACAATGGAAAAAAAAACTCATTATTAGAATAACTAAAAAAAAAAAAAAAAAATTAAAAAAATCAAATAAAATTCTTGTGATGTATTATGTAAATTAATTTTTTCTGTTTATTTGTAGTTTTTTTTTTCTGATGTGGCTTCATCTTGCTTAAACACTTAGAATACTAGCTACATGACCCGCATATAATGTTCTCTAATTTTTATTCTTTCTTTCTTCTTAAATTTAAAATTTTATTTTATATTTTTTTTTTTTAAAATTTTATTTTATATTTTAGGCTTATTTGTGGTTTTTTTTTTCTGGTGTGGCTCTATTACGCTTAAACACTTAGAATACTAGCTACGTAGCCTGCTTATGCTGTTCTCTAATTTTTTCAAAGTTTCCCTTTGAATTTTAAATATTAATTTATACTTTGATATTTTTGTTTATTTGTAGTTTTGTGCAGAATGAAGTCACGATAGAAAAATAAAAAAAAAAAAACAAAAAATATCAAAATATAAAATAATTTTTAAAATTTAATGAGAAAAAAGAAATTTCGAAAAAATTAAAGAATAGCGAGCTGCGCAGCTAGTATTCAAATAATTATCAGAGTTAAAATTAAAATTAATTATTTTTGTGTGTGATTTGAATTGTTGGTGTTGTAAGGATAAAATAAAACTTAGTCTTTTTTTTTTCTATTTTGAAATGAATACAATTACTGTAAGTTGGAATGTGGTAAAATTTTATATACTCTTAGAAATTATAAAAAATAATTTATTCATTTCAGAGGGGGATTTAGTGACTCTGCTGCTGTTGGATGTACTTTTTACTTGTTAACAATCAACACTTGTGACAAGAGCTGAATTATTATTATTATTTAATAATTATCTGTTGACGAGATCTCTATTGAATGACCTCCTGGTGCTGTTCAGACGCAGATCCCTTGAGGATGCGCGCCTGTTGATAGAAGAAGAGTCGCACAGATGGTCCACGAGACCAACAACAGCGGCGCACACCCTCACTATTAAATGAGGGGGGGATCAAAAATCAAAAATTCCTCTCCCTCAGGGCGTCTTATCGCAACTTATCTTTTTTCTCCTATTGTAATTGTCCTAAGATTATATTTTATTATCTTTAACGAGCCGATTCATCAAATGTCACATCACATATCTACATGCATATGGCAACAAAATATGGTGGCGTAATCACGGGATTCAGATTGCAGTTTTGAGAAGTTAAAAACTATTGGAGGAAGTATTCAAAAATTCTATGTCGAGATTCTGATGGAAATGCCCTCGGCGTCCACAAAGTGTGCATTAAAAAATTAAAAAAAGCCCCATAAAAATCCTTCAAGTAGTTGCAAAATTAATGCTTTATAAAGAAAAAGAAAAAATTAAAATTAAATCTCACAATTATTATTCTATAATTAATTATACAAATATTACATATTAATTTGCGTATAGAGAATAAAGAAAAGAAAAAAAAAGATTATTATATTCTTTAATTATAATTTAAAAGATCAAGTCTATGACGCAAAAACTTCGAAACTACTGGACGGATTTTCATGGGATTTTATTTAATAAGTAGAGAATTTTACAGGGGGGGGGTTATTTTTAAGGCGCTCACAAATCCATAATTCCTAGACAGCTTAGAATATTGCAGTGGATTATTCCATGCTCTCTGGGTATTAAACCTTACAGGGAATATTGCTGCAATATTACTATATCCGCCTCTTTGGTAACTTGCTGCAATATTGCGGCAATTTTTGCTTCCCTGTAAGGTTTAATACCCAGAGAGCTTGGACTATTGGGCTGCAATATTGTCATTATTTGCAATATTCCAAGCTGTCTTGTTTTTCTTCTTTGGAAAACACTGTATATTATCTATCTTTATTTAAAATAAATTATAAAAGACAAAGTCTGTAACGCATAAACTCAGAAACTACTGGCAGGATTTTCATGTTTTTTTTTTTTTTTTCTTTTTTACAAAAACCCTTTTTGGTTACAGATGACATTAGGAGTTATTAATTTATTTAAATAATTTAATTACAATCGTACCGATGGCTACCGGAGAGGCGTTCCTCACGCTGATTGCTGGGGTCACCAATCCCGAGCTTTTGGCATTGCTTAACTGCAACGATTGTGGTGACTGTTTCTTCTCCATTGCCAGGCCCCCGGCTCTTTTTTTTTTAATAAGTAGAGAATAATTTTACAATGATGAAGGGAGAGAGAGTTATATTTTCAAGGGTATATTTTCACAATAACATGTTCTAATAAAATGTACGAAAATATTTTAGCTCTGAAGATGGCCTAGACCAGTGGCCGAAACGTCAGACTGGAACGGCAATAAAAGAAATAATTTTGGCGGAATTTTTTTGACTCCTTATTAATAAGTAGAGAATTTTCCGGAGGGTTTGTTTTTAGGGTAGAGACCCCCCCCCCCCTTTTAAGGTGCTCACAAATCCAGAATTAAATTGTGTTTTATCTATCCTTATAAAAATTAAAATATAAAAAAATAAAAAGGTTTTTTTTTTCATAAGTACACTGTAAAAAAAATATGAATTTTCAATCATTTTTCATATACTTTCGTGGTTTAATTTTAATATACCCAGGATATGAAATAAAATTAATATATAAAAGTTTATGAACAAATTACCAACTTTTATTAAGTACACTGTTTTCTTTGTGTGTTGCCAAATTTTGAAATCGTTAAAAGTGTACCGCGACAAGTTGAGAATCACTGGTCTAAACGTTCTCAAATAACTCGACTACCTCAAGGAATTTTTATTAATATTATTTTATAATTATTTTAAGGAAATTTGAAATTATTCTTTTAAAATTTATTTCACAAATCTAAATTTATTAAATTCTGGTTTGAAATTCGCGCTCTAAACTATTTAAATATTTATTAAGTCATACTAATTAAATAATTTTTATAAAGTAATTCAACTAAATAGCTATAAAATTTCAAATTAAAATTAACAATTTTTACCAAAATAATTAATTTTAAAATATACAAGAAATTTGTTTGGTTGGCTACAAATTGAACTTTCTCATATATATTCATAAACAGTTTATGAAACAGAGTTCCTATACTTGTATATGAAGTTTTCTTGAAAATTTTTAACAGTATATATAAATAGGTATTTATAAAATACATAAAAACAAAATAATATTATTTTATCGGGGATAAATAAATGATATTAAAACTCTCTTTAGATAAGGATTATCATTAATAAATATTAAAAAAGAGAGAGATGGAAAAAAAATAATCCACTCCCCCACCTAACAAAGAATATACAATATATCTCATTACTAAACAAAAAAAAAAAACTTTTTAATAATAATATTATTGTTCAAGTTTAAACTATCCGCGAATATATTTTTATTTATCTTATTTTTTTTAATATTTTTAAATTAATTTTTTAATAGTTTATAGCATGGCAATTTCAAATTTGTTTCTAACTTGTGTCACCTTAATAGTCAAACCTGCTGCGCAGAGGTATCTATCGCTATATGCATTTGATAATCACGACGTTAGACCTCGTGTCTTTCTTTTAAATTTGTTCCCGTTGGAACCCTTTGTGTCCGCCATCATATGATCGGCTAGGATTTTGCTCCCGTTGGAGATTTCTGAAGGCATTTCCTTCACATTATTTTTATATATTATTTAAGCGGAAGAATTCATTTTTTTTTGATTACATTTTGGCTTAAATAACTCCAAGTAAGTTAATTTCCTTTAACTTAAAATTAAAAACCTTGAACTTTTTTTTTTATTCTAATGATTTTCAAATCTTTTAGATAATATAATTATTTGGATCGTCCCGTTGGACAATTTATTTATTGAAATTACTGCTATCAGTAAAATATTATCTACTGGCTGCTGGCTTCTTCTTCTTATTCTTCTGCTTCTTCTTCTTCTCTACTTTGTCTTCCTCTTTCGTCGCCATCTCTCTTTGGCCTCATCGGCGCTCCTCCGTGGCTTTGACATCGCCTCTCTTCACTACATGCAAATTGCTACCTGCTATATATTTGTATATATTTATACAAATTTTTTAAACAATTTTTATACTTCGAGATCATACTCTCTTCGAAACGTTTCGACCAGGCATCGAAACGACATTTCGGTTTTTTCATCACCCAGCTGCAACAACGCAACAGATATTTATAATTTTAATTTCATTTAACCCAATTAATTATCTCAACCTCAGACAAAGAAAAAGGTCACTTTTATTTTTTATTTAATTACGCATTCAATTTGCAATCATTTTTTATTTTATTTTATTTTTTTTTTTTTTAATTCTAGAAGGAATTAAATTTATTAATAAATTTCATAGAAAATAAAGCTCATTCCATCCTATAGAAAGATTAAACAAATCTAACTGTTTAAATAAGATATTTAAATTTTTTAATAAATTATTTTTGTTAATGTTTTAAGAAAAAAGAAGTGAGCTTTTCTTTTCTATTTAAATCCTACATCACTCTCAAATAAGTAGACCTATATTAAAAATAAAAAGAACAAGAGCCATACTGTTGATTTTCCCCAAAGATTTTCTTCGAGGTACGAACCCAACCCGGACTTTTAAATTTTTTATATTTTTTCCCTTTGGATAATAAACTAAAATTAAGGAGGACCCTTGCAAAAAGGGAATAATTCCTCAAAGAAAATCTTTTTCATTTTTGACTTTAACAATTATTATTATTAAGATAAATGATTTGATTATTTTTTAATAGTTTATTATTTTTTTTTTTTTTGTTCCCATAAATTTCGATCCATCATTTTATGCTGTCAACCAATTTCTACTTCATTGAAGTTAATTTATTTTTTGGATTGTCACACATACACACACACCCTCTGTAAACAAAAACAAAAATCGATTCCATTATTTTTTTTGCTTTTTTTTTGATCGATCTCATTCACCACTCAGGATGAAATCACCCTTAAATCCTAGAGATTTGACCCTCAATTTCTGGTCCAGCAAATCATCTCATGTGGGGGTGGTGTGGGGGTTGTATGGAGATTTAATATATATGTTTTTTTTTTTTTGGAAACAACAGATTGGTCACTTTTACAGTTATCGTATATTGGGAGTGAAGATTGGCTTGTGAGTCAAACACCCCACATACAAGGGTAAATAGCGTTTATTTTATTGCAACGAATAAAATAAATTGTATCGCGCCGCGTACTGAGATGACGACGACGAGGACGCTGGTCAATTTCCACACACATCTCCATATCTACTTATTTTTTTTTTTTCTCTCTCTTTCTCCCTTTTGACCCTTTGCGAATCGACCAGAGAGAGAGAAAGAGACAATCTTTTTTTTTTTTTTTTTTTGGGAAGCAATAAGCTGAATCAGCTGAATTGAGATCCTCCCTAACATTTTTGTGTATGTGTGTGTGTGTGTGTGTGTGTGTGTGTCCTTTTTCCAAATCAAATCCCTTTTTTTTTTTCTATACTCTCATTGACACATCAATTCACACATTTGTTCTTTCATTTATTTTTATTCTATTTGCATATTATTATTAAGAAAATCTGTTTTTGGAATTTAAAGAATCTGGTGGTGGTGGTATGACAAAGTACCAGATAATAACAAAATTGTGTGATATACTTGTCACAACAAGTTTATTTTATTTTTTTTTTTTTGAACACAATTTGTGAACCTCTATAACAGTGGTTCCCAACCGGTGTGCCCGGGCACCCAAGGGTGCCGCGAGAATGCCTAAGGGGTGCCGCAAGATATTTAGATAAAAAAAAAAGGCGAAACAAATAGTTTTGCTAAAAAAAGGAAAAATAATTAATTAAAACGGAAGCGGCAAAAATTAATTTTTCGCAGGGCGGAAAAAATTAAGCTTTGCCAAAAAAAAAAAGTTAAAATGATTTACACGTTTTCACGGGAGGGGAAAAAATTTCCCGTAAATTCGGCGGAAAAATTTCGTTTTACTAGGAAAAAAAAAAAAAAAAAAAAGGAAGGGTGCCCCTAGTGTGTAATGTTATTCTCAACGCACTTTTGGGGTGCCGTGGACTTCAAAAGGTTGGGAAACACTGCTCTATAAGGTCCCCTACTCATAATGATAGACGAAAACCATCCCAGGAAAATTCTCCTACTATTAAAAAAAATCCCATGAAAATCCGTCCAGTAGTTTTGGAGTTTATACGTTATTAACAGATTCGTAAAAAAAATTATTAAAATATATATATATAAATAAAAGTTAAAAATTGAGTAATTAAATCTCACAATTATTATTCTATAATTTATCATATATATTAAATTTTAATTTTCGTAATTTTGTAATTTTATTTTATATGGAATATATGGAATATGGATAGATAAAATAGAGGTACAGTGAGGGACTAAATTAAGTCCCACCCTTGCGTTTTCTACTTGTGATTATTTCAAAATATTATATATTTTTTAATGGAAACTTTCATGGTTCAAACCTAAAAAATTTCCACTAAAGATTTTCATTTTCTTTTATAAAAACAATGTAATAAATCACAAGTTTGAAAACTCATGAGTGGGACTTAATATTGTCCCTCACTGTACAAGAGTAATGTTTACTTCTGAGAATTGTATGGAAAAGATGAGAATATACATTTTAAAGAGAATGTACAAATCACATATTAATTAAGAAAATTTTAAAGTAAAATTAGATGATTTATTTAAAAATTAACTGTCAAATAGTTTAGCACTCTTGCAAAAGATGGCAGGCTAGTCTAACAGCCGGTATTATCAGATCCTCAATTAGTCTATACGATATATTTATATTTATAAATGTTACATAATATATAATAACATTTATAAAGTATTCATTGTTCAACCCGTTCACATGCTTGTTTTAAAAATAAATAATTCTTTTCTTTTTTAAATAATATTCATTTTAAATTATATTCGAAGTTGCAGAAAAGGCGTAAGGAACTTCGTTCCTGGCCCCACACATTTGTTTTTTTTTTTTGTTTTTTTTAATTTACCTAAATGTAAAACTTTCCAATTTATTATATAATAAAAAAAAAAATATATTGGCGTTAAAATAAAAAAATTTATTTATCAATTATTATAGAAATAAATTATTCCATCTCTTCTTTCATGATGACGACAACGATGACAACGATGATGATAAAAAACAAACATATATATATAAAAAAAATAAATTTCGTTTATCCATTTTGTCACATAAAAATAAATTCAGACATATTATCCAACCCCCCATACAACAACAACAACAACAACAACCGAAACGATTCAATTTTTACGACATCCGTTTTGATTTTAAACATGCGTAAACTGCCCTGCCACCATCAATGGTTGGTTCACCCCTTTTTTATATATATATATATCTTTTTATTTGATTGTCGATTCGCCCTTCCACTTATATAGGGTGGTAAAGTGTTTTCGTTAAATGGACACCACTGTATATATTAATTATGATATTCTTTAAAAAATCAATTGATGATTGAGATTGAAAAATATTGAATTAAAAATTTATTAGTTTCTCAATGAATATAAAAATTTGTTTTTTTTTTTTTATTGAAGAAAATAAAATAAGAATAAATTAGAATAAAAAAAAGGGTTTGAAATCAATGAATCCATCAAGATGATATTGAAAAAATTTTACTTTCTCATATCTATATTATAAATAATTTATAACGCCATAAAAATATATATGATCTGATAATACCGGCTGTTAAACTAGCCTGCCATCTTTTGCAAGAACACTGAACTATTTATTTTTTACTATTGATATTCACCTACAGAATAACTATTTAATTTTAACATATGGACGACATGCGTGCAAAACCTCCTTCCTATCTCATGTAATGATAATTTAGAGGAAAGCCAAAAAACTGCTTTCCAAGGCTAGAGTTGAATTGAGATAGGATTAATTTGATCTTACGTTTTACAATTCAATGCAATTTTTAAGAGTTATTAAGTAAAACCCTATTTTTTGGTCTTTTGGTGGTAATATCTCATTTTCGGTAAAATTTAAGTTAGGGGGTTTTGCACGCATGTGGTCGATATATCGAAAATTACTAATTTTTAAATATGTACAATTTCAGATATTTCAAATAAGTTTTCATTTCATATTTTGGTTGAAAAATTAATTAAAATACATTTATCTGGACAACCCTTAGTCATACTCCGACGCCGCCCGCCAGGGCCTAAGCGCGGTAGGGTTGCCGTAGCCATCTACCGGCACCCCGTGAAGTTATAATCATTTCCTATCTCTAACTCCTCCTTCTGCGTTCATTTCTAGCTAGTGAACTAATCCTTATTTCTGGTTCCACCCGGTTCCTTTTATCCAACCTCTTCTATGCTATGGAGGATGTCCTAGTTTGAGGAGGAACTCCCTCAGCACCGACTCCTATCGAAGAATGCATCACTGAGAAGGAAACCTTCTTTATGTCCCTTTCACAGGACGGGATGTCACAGCAACTCCCTCTCCTCGTAGAGTTCCCTGGGGGCTATTGTGGTGAGATCCAATACTCCAATTGAGTGCCTGTTTTATGACGTTTATTTACGTTAAATAAATATTTTCTTTAATAAAAAAATCCTACCCGCCCTGGATTTGAACATGGGTTTTTTGTAGAAGCCGACACCCTAGCCCGCCACGCCAGCGAACCCCCTAGCCCAACTAGTAAATTATAAAATCAATAAATATTCATTATTAAAAGATCAACAAAAATTCAACCCAATGTATTAGATTAAATATAGCGATGAATATAGATAGCTACCATCCTGCCATCTATTGGCAAATTTTCGTGACAGTTGTGTTTTTGGCTCACTCTTCAAGCACCTCAACGCCATCTCTTGGCAAAAACATGCAAACAGTTTTGCCATCTTGAAAAGCCCCTTTATCTTATTTAAAAAAACAAAATGAATGAAATAATGAAAATAAAAAACGTAATTGAAGTAAAAAAAAAATTTTTTTTCTCCTTTTATTGAACCCAATAATAAAAAAAAAAAGATATTCCTCTTGTTTTCACAGCACGACAATCTCTCGTTGACAGATAGATGAAAAATCTTTCATAAATTGGCCTCTTTTTCCTTCTTTATACTATAAAGACAAAAAGGGCCTGGGGTGGAGGGGAGGGGGGGGGGTGGAGGGGGGCGAGAAGCAGCAAGAAGATGAGTTAATATTTAAACACCAAAAGAGAGAGAGAGAGAAATATACACAGCAAGCAACAGAATATAAATGTATCATTTGATTCGATATCTTTGCTCTAAAAAAAAAAAGAGAGAGAGAAGGATATATCATCTATCTATCGATACACACACACACATACACAAACATTTAGTGTATAAATCGATAACACTGCAGAGTGTTTCTCTCTCTCTCTCTCTCTCCCCACAGTTCAAGAAGTTATCATATTATAATTTGTAATGTTTTTTTTTTCTTTTTTCATACATATATAACATCCTGTTAAATTATTTGCGATAATATTTTTATTAATTAAATATAGCAATTTATTGTATGACGTTAAAAAAAAAAAACTAAGATGATTAAAATTTTATAGTTTTTTTTTTTTTTTTTGATAAATAAATTTTTGTGCTTATTAATTTTATTATAATTACTAGCCGCTCCACCCGCCCTTGGCGGGCTTAGCCTATGGCAGACCCTCGTCTTTTTCTTAAACAAAGTCACGATTTTTTTCGCTTCGGGTTCTCAAAACAACTCCATTTTTCGTCCCACGGGACAATTCGATGCAAAAAAGATTTCTTTTAGAACCGTTGGAGCAGTATTTCATTAATGGTTTTTCGATTTTCCATTTGTCTATCGTTCAGTTGGTGTGGCACCCATTTTCCATGCTTCTGGATCTTTCCCATGGCTTTTAAACGTTGGGAAATTGCTCCTCGAGTCATATTTAGTGTTTTTCTTGCGATCCCCGTTTATTTACCCGAGGTGCTTACGTGTACGAAGACACACACCTCAAACCCAACCGGCCTCTGGCCGTAGCCATCTACCGGCACCCCGTGAAGTTACATCATTTCCTATCTCTAACTCCCTCCTGCTTTCGTTTCTAGCTAGTGAACTAATCCTTATTTCTGGTTGCTTTTATCCAACCTCTTCTATGCTAGGAAGGATGTCCTAGTTTGAGGAGGGACTCCTTCAGCACCTACTACTTTCGAAGAATGCATCACTGAGAGGGAACCTTCTTTACGTCCCTTCCACAGGACGGGATGTCACAGCAACTCCCTCTCCTCGTAGAGTTGCCTGGGGACTATTGTGGTGAGATTCAATATTCCAATCCAGTGCCTGCTTGAGGATTTGTTTACATTAAATAAATATTTTTATTTAATGAAAAATCCCGCACACCAAAGTTTTGAACTGGGATTTTCTTTGTAGAAGCCGACACCCTAGCTCACTACACCAGCGAGCCCCCTTTTGAAGGTTAATGTTAATAGAAAAAAATGACATAGATGCCGAAACATAGAAATGTAGGCCTATATGTATTGCTAGAGACATCTAACGGTAAAACCAGCAAACTTCAACTAACACCCCTGGTAGTTAAGGATTTGACTGGATTTATTATTTTTTTACAATTTTCTTTAATTTTTTCTTTATTTACAGTTAATTTTTTCACAAATTTTGTTTATATTTTTGTGTGTTTTTCTTGGTAATAAAATTAATTAAGATTTATTTCTTTATTTTTAGATATGTATTTCATTATTAAAAATCTTTTTGGCTGTGCTTAAATAGCCTCAGATGCATTCCCCTAAATAAAGAAGCTGCCATAATGTTTTTTTAAAGATATCTTTTTAAAAACCGTTCGAATTAATTTTCTTTTTATTTTTTATTTTTTTGACATATTTATGATCCATCTACTGTAATTTTGAATTTATACAGCATCATATAGCCAACTATTATATTAAAGTGTTTTTTTTTTTTTTTTGTTAACCCACGCTCGTATTTTTTAAGAATATTTCAATAAATATCGTGAGATTTATTTGTTGGCAAAAGAGAGAGAGACTTCACGCGTCAGCGGCGAAAATTTCTTTTATAAAGTGAACACAAAACTTTATCGAGATTGTAACAACAACAACAACAAATCGACCCACGAGAAAAACGTTTTTTTTTTTTCGAAAGCCTGCACTTAACTCTACGATTAGAGTTCGCTCACTCTCTCAATTGAGATAATAAATAGCGGGGGTGGGGGACAGCGTAATTTCTTCCTTGTGGTGTGTGCAGTCATCATGATGCTCCAGGGAGGGTCATCAGGGGCCACAAATTAAATATGGCGTACCGCGTGGCGCGCGAATTGCAGATTTATGAGATGATGGAAAGCAAATATATTTATAATAAAAACAAAAAATTATAAAAAAAATGCCCTAAAGGGGATCGAGAGAAAATTTCTTTATCATAGAGCTTATTTTTTTTTTTTATAATAACTTAATTAGAAATTGGCTTAAGTGATTTAAAATAACAGAAGAGAGAAAAAAAAAAACGAATCACGAACCTCTCTAATCACGTTAGAATACAAATCTTATAATCAAAATACACTTAGACTTGGAACAAAAAAATAAAATTTAATTAAATTTAAAATATACAAAAAAAAAAAAAAAAACACTCGGTTATTTGTTTCAAGTTATTTCGATACCCTTTGATTTGTGATTTTTCAACCAATGTTGATTTAAAAAAATTTGAAACGAATAACCAAGTGTTTTTATTTGTTAAAATATTTCAACGAGAGCATACGGTTGAGCGTTAAAATCTTATTATATCACATGATGATTAGGATCTACTTGCTTGGTAAAATTCATTTGAATGGACACGAGTAAAAATGATTAAAAATGCTCGAGGGATCCACACGCCCGCAGCAGGTCTGTATAGTGAACAGGGGTACACACGCCCGTACCAGGGACAAACACAATAGATCGAAAGCGACCAGAAGAAAAAAATGTGTGTCCTTGGTGCGGGCGTGTGGATCCCTCAATCATTTTTACTCTCGGAAAATGGTTTTATCTTTAAGTATTTATTTTAAAACTAGCCGCGCCGCCCGCCTTCGGCGGGCTTCACGTCTAGCCAGGACCCTGGCCTTTTCTTATGAAAATAAATGTATTATTACTACGTATTTCAATCCAGTGCCTGCTTGAGGATTTGTTTACATTCAAAGAATACACAACTGCAAAGAATACTTAAATATTTTTCTATACATCAAAAAGTTATAGGAATTTCGGGATTTTTATCAATACATTCATTGCTTCTTACGTTAAATTAGGAGGTAGCAACACAATTTTAGGCAGACCCTAGTAAAAGGAATAACATTTTTTTTCAACTTGAGATTTCTATTAAAATAAAACTACGGCAGCTCATTGTACCGAAACTTGAGTAAACTTGTCAGCCAGATGTCCAAAAATGCTTAAAAACCATAATTTTTTTTTTAAGAAAATGCGTTTTATTTATATTCTCAGTTCGCTTCCCTTTCCAAGAGAGAAAAATTTATTTCCAATCATTTGAAATAAAAAGGAAAAAGGTCCAAATGGCCTAAGATGACAAAAAAGTCTTCAAACGAATAAACAAAAATAAAAGTCTACTTTTATCTAACCTCTTCGATGCTAGGGAGGATGTCCTAGTTTGAGGAGGAACTCCCTCAACACCGACTCCATTCGAAGAATGCATCACTGAGAGGGAATCTCCTCGTAGAATTATCTGGGGGCTATTCTAATATTCCAATCCAGTGCCTGCTTTGCTTACATTAAATAAATATTTTTAATTAATGAAAAAATCCCGCAAGCCCAGGATTTGAACACCGATCTTCTTTGTAGAAGCCAATACCCTAGCCCGCTACACCAGCAAGCACCCACTCATCTATTATTAAATAGAAAAATAAAATAAAGACCTTTAAATTAAAATCTGTATCAAAAATTCATTAATGATAAGCATGATCAAAAAATGATTAATGAGATCTAAATATTTCTATATAATAATAAATGATGATTAAATATATATTTGTAACCATCTTTATAAAACAACAACAACAACGTTAATATTAGGTGTTTATTTTTTTTTTTTTTTTTTTTTTTTTTACTGATCGTGGCTATGATTTAAGTATCGGGGCACACACACACACACACACACACACACACACACACACACACACACACACACACACCGATTATCCTGAATTGAGCAATTGACTGAAATTATGATGTTTGGTTTTTGAAAGAGGGTAAATACCGCTTTAAAAAAAGATCGTGATGTTGAGCTTATATATTATAATTCATAGTATAGATATATAGGTATTTTGTGTTCGATATATAAACCGAACACTGTGATTAAATTGGCCATCTTTGACCCCGAAGGCGGCGGCGTTTAATTGAAGGGGGGAGAGGGGGGGGGGGGGCACGTGTAGATAAAGACGTTGCAATTTAATCAAAGATGATGATGATGATAGTGAACCGAAAAAATAAATAATTATTAAAGAAATATTTATATCCGTTTAAGGTATTCAATTAAAAATATAAGAATTTGTGTCTTAAAATGTCTTTAAAAAAAATTACCATTAGATTTGTTGAAAATATTTTATTTTATATATTTTTATTATTTAAAATTGCTGAGGATGTTCTAGTTTGAGGAGGGACTCCCTCAGCACCGACTCCTTTCGAGGAATTCATCACTGAGAGGGAATCTTCTTTACGGGACGGGATGTCACAGCAACTCCCTCTCCTCGTAGAGTTGCCTGCGAGCTATTGTGGTCAGATCCAATATTCCAATAAAGTGTCTGCTTGTCATTTTATTCCCTTTAAATATTACTTTTGCGAATCAAAAATAACAAAATTCTTTATTTTATTTTTCTATGTAATAATAGTGAGTGTAGCGTATGCATGTTAATAAGTAAAGAGAAAAATAGAATGGAGGGGAGAGATGAATATTGTCACCCCCTCCAACACAAGGGATTTAGGGTGAAAAAATAAAAATAAATACGAGTGCCAAGATCGGGATGGGTGACCCTTAGAAATCAACGTGTGGAAAGCCCCCGGTTGCCATCGGTACTTAAAAAGTATTTAAATAAAGAAATAAGCCCTAAATGGTTTCTGAAGCCGAAAAGGGTTTAAAAAAAAAAATCATTGTGTGGTTTTATGAAACCACGATGCGAGTGAAACTTAATAATTGGAAAATAGGAAATAAATAGTAGGAACCGACCGAATATTCGGTTTCGGCCATTTTCGGCCAAAAATCATGGTTTCGGCCGTAGTTTCGGTTTCGGCCAAAAAGTAGCCGAACCTTTCGGCCGGCTGAAACCTGAGTCTGAAAAGATGAGATGAGACTCGCATGCAAAAACAAAAGGTCAAATGATTTGCAAAAGAGAAAAAGGTGCTGAAAAAAAATTTCGTCTCCTTAAAAAAAAGGTAAAATGGTTTTCAAGGAAGAGGAAAAAAATTTTCCGCAGGGCGGAAAAAATTTCAAAAAGAAAAAAAAGTTAAAATAATAATAATTTTTTATAGGAAATACAAGTTTCGGTTTCGGTTACGGTTTCGGCCGAAACTAAGATCGAGGCCGGATATTCGGTTTCGGCTGAAAATCTTGTTTCGGTCGGACCCTAATAAATAGAGACATGTTAAATACTGAGAACAATATTTATTTAGAATTTGAATCATATTAAATTATTTTAAAAATTGTATTTTATTATTTTAAAAATTGAATAATTAAATCTCACAATTATTTTTTTATAATTCGTCATATATATTAAATTTCAACTTTTCTATTTTTGTCGTCATGGCTTGTGACGTCACGGCTGATAGAAGGGCGAAAAAATTTGAAGCCATCAAATTAAAGTTTCACAAAAAATAAAAATATCCTGCAAGTCCAGGGTTTGAAGATGAATTTTCTTTGTAGAATCCGACACCCTAGCCCGCTACACTCACTATTATTACATAGAAAAATAAAATAAAGACCTTTGTTATTATTGATTCACAAAAATAATATTCAAAGAGAATAAAATGGGAATTTTTTTTTGAGAAGACAGAATTCATTTCCTTTTTCTTTTGTTTTTTTAATTTTATTTTTTATATATCACGTATATATAATGATTAGATATTCAATCGATGTAGTACTGGAGCGAACGCAATTATTTCTATTCTCTTAGGAGAGGAGCTCCTCCACCTCCTTCCTGACGACGACATTCAGGGTAATCGGCTTTTGTAGGGGTGGTGGGGGTGTTGGCGGGGGGTGGAAGCAACCAACTCGACCTCTTCTTGCAGTTGGTGAATAAGTAAAAAGGAACTTTCCTTTTTTTTTTTTTTGGTCCATGTTGATGAGACCATTCGCTTGCAAAGCCGCGTACTACCCTCTGGTGACGATCACCAGCGAATAAAAACGCCGATACACTTTTTTTTTTTTTCACCCTTAAATCCCTTGTGTTGGAGGGGGTGACAATATTCATCTCCCCCTCCACCCCTCCACTCCACTCTATTTTTCTCTTTACTTATTAACATGCATAATAATAATAATAATCAACTGTTTAATTTGAGATTCCTGTTTAGAATATAAATGAGAATGAGAAAAATTTTATTTATACACAAATGTTAATTTTTTTTTGTCTCCCGCTCTCAACGTTTATTTAAAAATTTATTTATTTTTTTTTATTTAGTTAAATTAGAATTTATAGATTTGAAAATTAAATTTCGTTTTTTTTTTTTTATATGAATTGAAATTATATTTTAGTTTATAACTAGCTGCGTAGCTTGCTTTTGCTAATATTTTCAGAATCCTTTTCTTTAGTTTCTTTTTAATATCAACGTGGTGAATAATTTTAATTATTTAAAAGAGAATTAAATTTAAATACTCTAAATGAGTTTTTTTTTTTTTTTTCAAAAATATAATCATCTCTTTATAAAGATTGAAAAAAAAATACCCATTAAAAATTCGTCCAGTATACGTTATATAGGAAAATTAAATCGCAAAATTTTTATTCTATCATTAATCATATAAATATATCAAATATTGCAGGGCGCTCGCTGGTGTAGCGGGCTAGGGTGTCCGCTTCTACAAAGATCTCTGTTCAAAACCTGGGTCTACGGGATTTTTTCATTAAATAAAAATATTTATTTAATATAAACAAATCTTCAAGCAGGTACTGGATTGCAATATTGGATCTCACCACAATAGCCCCCAGGCAAATCTACGAGGAGAGGAAGTTGCTGTGACATCCCGTCCTGTGGAAGGGAAGTAAAGAAGGTTCACTCCCAGTGATGCATTCCTCGAAAGGAGTCGGTGCTGAAGGAGTTCCTCCTCAAACCAGGACATCCTCACTAGCATAGAAGAAGAGGTTGGATAAAAGTAGCCAGGTGGAAAAAGAAATAAGGATTAGTTCATCAGCAGGAGATGGAGTTAATGATAGGAAATGATGTAATTTCACGGGGTGCCGTTAGATGGCTGCGGCCAGAGGCCGGTTGGGTTTGAGGTGTGTGTATTCGTGCACGAAAGAACCCACCAATAGAGAAATTCTGTATTTTCGAGACCCTAAAAAGAGGGTTTCCTATGCAAAATCTTAAATAAATATAGCCTAAAAACACCCCTGGATCACTACCCTAATTTTTTTTTATAATAGACTTGTAATTTTTTTTTTTTTGTAACAAACACTTGTTTAATTAGATATCAAAATTTGATATCTTCTTTATTCTTATTAATAAAAAAAAAAGAAACCATTAATAACATCTATTAGGACTTAATTAAATTTACAATGTGAGAATCAAAAGTTTCGCCTCTTTGATTGAAATGGTTGAATCCCCCCCCCCCCCTCCTTCCTCGTTTTTTTTTTTTTTTTTTGATGATCATTATAACAAGCAAATGACTTTATTATTATTTATTAATTCAAATTTAAAATGCATTGAAATACAAACTGTTAAAGAGTAGAACGGCGGGGAGGGGGAGGGGGGAGATTATAATAATAATAATTCTTATCGCAAATGAACATCAAAAGGCTTTTCCTCTCTTCCATTTACCAAATGAATTGAATTGAAATGAAACAAATGAAAATTAGATATAATTTATTATCACCAAATTTTTTTTTATTTCGATTATATATTCATTATTCATTTTAATGAATATATAACAAAAAAATATATATATTATATGAAGAAGAATTAAAATACTTAACAGTAATGACGTCAAAGAAAAATATTTTTTAATTAAAATTTATTTTATAGGATTAATTATAGAATAATAATTGCGAGATTTATTTGTTTTAATTTTAATCTTTTTTTTTCTTACTCATATTTTTACTTATTTACATAAAAATTGATTATAAATTATGCCTCTGCAACTACTTAACGAATTTTTATGGGATGAAAGATTTTAATTTTGAAAAAACTCATTTATTTAATTTTTCAAAGACGCAAAAAATTAAAGAATCGTTTGCACCACTAACCGCAGTTGGTAATGAGAGAAGTACCAAAAGTAGAGTGTTTTTGTGTTCTAATTATTGGCTCAAAAAGAAAGACCGAAACAAAATAATAAGCCAAAATTTATCCAAGAAAGTATATTTGAGGGAGAAATATAATGAAAATTAAAAGCTTTTAAAAATTATAATTTATAAATTAAAATTAAAACACTCGGTTAATTGTTTTAATGTTTTTTTTTTTTTTTTTTTTTTTTTTTTTAAACTCTCTCCAAGCCACGCTCAAGTACAAATTCTTAAAAAACAATCAAAAATATAGTCTATATTGAATATCTCCCTAATTTATTTAGCGATTATAAATCAAAGCTTAATATGTATTTCGACATTCGCTCTCCATAAGATTATAATAGAAAATTTTTTCTCAAATTTGGTACATCTTTCCAAGGTAGAAACATATTTCAATGTTTTTTTTTTTTTTTAAGTGGTTTCTTAAATAATTAACACCTTCTAAAAAAATGAGTTTTCCAAAAAATTAATTGCAATTTTTTTTAATTCTTTACGGCATCTTAGGCCATATATACGTCGTACTTTAAACGATACACAAATATTTTAATTACGATTGAAAGAACATTTATTTATACCATTTGGTATTCAAATTGTTTAAAAAAATATTCATAGGACTGGTCGGGGTCCGAACCCACTCCCCTTGGCTTTTGGGTTATCAAAATTGATATTTGTCAACACCTTTAACCTCTCGGCCACAGGGAGGGGGAAATCAAGTTGCTATTATGTTGCTTTAACAATTTCAGATAAATTAATATTATAAGATTTTCATGTGACTATCCGAACACATTTTTTTGAACAATTAGTTTCTATCTCTAGTCTTTTTCCTTCTTGGTTTTATTTTACAGTATTTTACTAAATTAAACGAAGCTTTAAATCTCACTTTTAAAATTCTCTAAAGATTTAATAAAAAAAAAAAACCATAAAAATTCGTCAAGTAGTTTTGAAATTAATACGTGATAAAGTTTGGAATTAAATCTCACAATTATTATACAATAATTAATCATATATAATATTAAATTTTAATTTTTTTTTTTATTTGAATTTATTTGCCTTAAAACTCGGAAAAGATTTGTCCTGATCTTCCTGGTAGACATTTTTATTACATCATCATCATCATCATCGGGACTTGTGATTAAAAAGCTGGTGGGTGTTTTTTTTTGTTTTTTGAAATCAAATTAACCTTTCTCTCTACCTGTCTTAATAAAAAGGGGATGAAAAATTCTTCTAATGACAGGCCAATTGGGCCAATGACCGGAAACAAGAAAAAGAAAGAAGTCAACTGACCTGAAATGATAGCCATCACACAATGACAACCCTCAAAGGTGTCTGTCTGTCTGTCTCTCTGTCAGTCTAATGTTTTTTTTTTTTTTTTTTTTTTATTTCCACAAGAGTGTATGTGGGGGGAGGTGGCCATTAACACATCATTTTGGGTAAATTAAGGGTAATTGATCGTATAGTTAGAGAAATAGCGTTTGATCGATTCTACCTTCTCCTTTTATTCGTTGAGAATAGATTAAATAATTTATTTAATACTAGCCCACCTTAGGCGAGCCAAGCAACTACTCAGGTGGTTTAATTTTTTGTTGAATACGGTGAAACATTGAAATAAAATTTGTGATGTATTTCACGTTTTTATTATTTGAAATTTCTATCTTTATTTGGCCGAGGTGATACGTGCTCGAAGACACACACCTCAAACCAGGCACCCCGTGAAATTACATTATTTCCTATCTCTAACTCCTCCTACTTTCGTGAACTAATCTTTATTTCTGGTTCCTTTTATCCAAACTCTTCTATGCTAAGGAGGATGCCCTAGTTTGAGGAGGGACTCCCTCAGCACTCCTTTCGAAGAATGCATCACTGAGAGGGAACCTTCTTAACGTCCCTTCCACAGGACGGGATGTCACAGCAATTCTCTTCGTAGAGTTGCCTGGGGACTATTGTCGTGAGATCTGATATTCCAATCCAGTGCCTGCTTGAGGATTTGTTTACATTAAATAAATATTTTTGTTTATTGAAAAAATCCCACACTCCCAGGATTTGAACATGGATCTTCTTTGTAGAAGCCGACACCTTAGCCCACTACACCAGCGAGCCCCCGTCAAATTAATAATAAATTTTGGTCGATTGAAATGAAATTCCTGCCCATGCTTGGGACATGAATACTTAGCTAAAGTATAAAATTTGAGTATCGAGAGTTCTTTCCTTATTGAGTTATTTAATTTTTAATATTTCAGTTGAAATTCATTCAAATGATAGTGAAAATGACGTCAAATTCGAGCTAAAAGGGAATCGCCTCCTTTTAATGGCAATTTCAAGAAAAGCAATAAAACAGACATTAAAAAGCAATAAAATCTCTTTCAGAGAAATTTACATAAACATTATGTTTTGATATTTTAACTGGAATCGATCTTCTTGAAATTTAAGATTTTTTCACAATAAATTAAATTGATTTCAAGTGAAATATCAAAGAATGTGGGTTAATGGGAATTACTCAAAAACGAAAAAACTCTCGATACTCAAATTTTATACATAAGCCAAGTACCTATGTCGCAAGTATTTCAAGAAATTTCAATCACATCAGACAAAGAGTATCTATTAAATCGTGAATTCCAGAATATTACAAATATATGTCAACACGAAAAATCTGGTGTGACAAGCACAGAACACAACTTTCGATTACCGAAGGTAAGAGTGTGCGACAGTCACACCAGATTTTTTTCTTTACAAAAATAAAAAGAATATTTTAAACTTTTCGTTGATTGATTTATATGTGATTTTTTGAATTTTTTTTTATATTATAATTATTACACCTTCATTTCATTCATATTCATCATTCATTCATTCATTCCGCCTTAGGAGAGACAGACAGACAGATATGACATGACATTTCATGATGCATATATGAATTATAGTAATTATCCTTTTTCTCCTTTGTCCAGCTACTCTGACATTTAATTGTTGCCCATTTAAAACATTAATTAAGGGAAATTATAATACGTCTATGACACTAGAGTATCTGAGTAGAGGAAACCAAAAAAAAATCTGGTGTGACTGGTCACTGCACAAATTTCTCTCACCTTAGGTAATGAATGTTGTGTTCTGTGCTTATCACACCAGATTTTGTGTTTTAATATATTTAGTTTCCGACAGTAATTGAAGATGTAAAATTTTTTAACATACAAGTACAAGAGTAAAGGCTTCAACAATTTTTAGAACAAAATGAGAATATACATTTTAAAGAATATCCAAAAAAATAATTTATTTATGAATTTTAATCAAAATCGTTAAAGTGAATTTTGAGAAAATCGCAAAAAACTGAAAAAGTACATCAGTAAAGTACTAGTACTATCACATTTAAAAACTTAAATGCTTGATTTGCCCAATTTTGTTCAAATATTTTGTGTCACGTTCCAGAGATATACCTAACTTATATATAAAATTTCAAACTCCTAGCTCTTTTGGTTCTTGAGATATAGCGAGATTGAACATGTAATGTTTTGTTTGTGTTTTGTAATGTGTTGTCTTTTGGGGTTTTGTTTTATTTATTTATTTATTTGAAATTCCTATCGGGTTCCCCGTTTATTTGCCCGAGGTGCTTTTGTGTACGAAGACACAGACCTCAAACCCCCTACCGGCACCCCGTGAAGTTACATCATTTCCTATCTCTAACTACTCTTCCTGCTTTCGTCTCTAGCTAGTGAACTAATCCTTATTTCTGGTTTCAACCGGGTCCTTATATCCAACCTCTTCTAAGCTATGGAGGATGTCCTAGTTGAGGAGGGACTCCCTCAGCACCGACTCCTTTCATCACTGAGAGGGGAACCTTCTTTACGTCCCTTCCACAAGACGGGGTGTCACAGCAACTCCCTCTCCTCGTAGAGTTGCCTGAGGGCTATTGTGGTAAAATCCTATATTCTAAGAGGATCTTCGTGACAGACGAAATTTTTACTTGTCAGTAAGATACCTTACTTAAATATAAAATTTCAAACTTTTTGTTCTATGACCAGACACTAACACAAAACACTCAAAACGTGTATTTCCATTAAAATCTTGCAATTAAAAAAAAAGTAAGT
The DNA here is from genome assembly GCA_023213315.1 of Euborellia annulipes. Taxonomy (NCBI): domain Eukaryota; kingdom Metazoa; phylum Arthropoda; class Insecta; order Dermaptera; family Anisolabididae; genus Euborellia; species Euborellia annulipes. The sequence goes on along the minus strand of JAKCPI010004386.1, from coordinate 87,599 downwards.
AATACGTCATTTAATTTTTTTTTGTTTTTGTAATCAATTTTTTTTTTTCTCTCATTTTCTTTTTCCTTTTCGCTCTCTCCCCTGGCGCAGCCATCATTATTATTGAGCCTCTCTCTCTCTCTCTCTCTCCTCCCGTAAAACTTAATTCAACTTTAATTCAACTCAAACATTCAGAGAGTCTTTGTTAAAGTTGAAAAGAGAGAGAAAAAGCAAACTCTCGCTTCAACCCTTCTCAAATAACTTTTAACTAATTTAAATTAAGTAATATTAATTCTGATTTACTTAATTTTTAATTTACTTTCGTCTCCTTTTACAATCTCATTTTGACTTTTGGTTAAAACTTATGCTGATTATATAATCTTTTAATATACACACTTGTTAGAAAGAGAAAGAATTTCTTTCTCTATATAATGTAATAATAATCAAGTTATGAAATCTAAATTAAATTTTGTATATTTGAGTTTAGATTTGAATTAAAATTAAAAATAAATAAATTAGGCAACAAAGTTACAAAACTTACCTCTTCTTAATTAACGGGGAAGTTTTGATTTGTAAAAAATTTGGGCGAGTTGGATTTTGTATGATTATAATACTTTCCCACATTTTGTGGTTTTCCGTCAAGTTAATTACTAAAAAAAGAATTTTTTTTTAGCTCTAGACCTCCTTAAATAAGTTTTCCCTAAAATTGTAGTAAAGTTATCTAATAAAAAAAAAAGACTTGAAAATCTACCAAGTAGTTTCAGAGTCTATTTAATAAATTATATTTAGAGAAAAAAAATTAGTTTATAGTTTATTATATCCAAGTTTAGTTTACGTTAATTAAAGGGGATAAGGGGGAAAAACATAAGAATTGACTCATCTGAAGCTGATGATGGTTGATTGAAGTCGCAGCCTCCGGTTGGTCCAGGAAGAACTCGTACCGGCTCTTTTCAAGGGCCCATGGCCAATGGTAGTCGATTTGCGAGCAACCAGCATTCGTTTGAGATGCATAGCATCGTCCTCTGGATAATGGTCCAGGGAGAGGATTGAGGAGAGTCACCTCACTATCAGGGTGCTTGGGGGAGGCATAGCCTCATAATAAACTTTTCAATAATATATTAAAAACAAGGGCTATTTGGGGAGGCGATGCGTCTGCCTTGACGGCTGGGAGACAATTAACCTCTATTTGTTTATAAAACTAATTAATAATAATAATTTTATATTATAACAATAAAATTTAAATAATAGAGATTTTTCAACTAATTAGGATTGTTGACATGATTAAATAATTTTAAATAAATTAAACTTGTTTATATAAAAAATTAAATTAAAATTAAATAATTGCATAATAATAAATATAATAAAATATAATAAAAATTTAATATCCGTGTGACCTTATTAAGATTTTGGGGTCCAGAGTCATTAGAGGAAGGGATTGCGAAACGGGCTCTTAGGGCTTTGAAGGTTATAATATATACAATAATTCAAAAATGTCCGTCTTTCTGTCTGTGTTTAACGCTTTGTTAGACTTTTTAACATTCATTATTATTAGGAGAATTTTTAATTATAGACCACATTTTTGTATTAAATATTTAATACAAAAATGTGGTCTATAATTAAAAATTCTCCTAATAATAATAATATTTTAAACCACAAAAGCTTTAATTTTTAACACTCATTTGTTGATTTTAAATTTTAACCTCTGTTTTTAGAGAATAGAGTTTTTTTTTACAGTAGTGTACATATATATTTTAAAAGTGAAACTTTTATTTGATCCTCTCAAATTTTTTCGCTTTTCTATCAGCATATCGCTTTACTAGCAGTGACGTCAAAGGACATGACGCTACAAGCCATGACGTCATAAGTCGAGAAGACAAAAATAGGAAAGTTGAAATTTAATATTTATATGACGAATTGTAAAAAAATAATTGTGAGATTTAATAATTCAATTTTTAAATTGATAAAATATAATTTTTAAAATAATTTAAAATGATTCAAATTACTAAATATATATTGTTCTCAGTTTTTAACATGCGTCTATTGATTTCCCATTTTCCAATTATTAAGTTAAGATTAAAAACGCGATTTTAATACCCTTAATTGAATAATTTTCTGAAAATTTTCAGTTAAACGCCTACGATCCGAAAAAAAAAAGTTTCACTTGCATCGTGGTTTCATAAAGACACACAATGATTTTTAGTGCTGTGCCGCAATGGCCCTAACTACTTCTTTGACGTTTTTTTAATTTAAAAATAATAATCATTATTATTTCAACGTCTCCATACTTATTTATTTTATTATTAATAACTTGCTAAAATTTATTTATTTTTTTTTTTTTAACCGTACCCTAATTATAAGCTCCATATAAGAAGAAGAAGCTCATCTAATTATCTTTAGAAGGAAAAAAAAAAAAAAGGTTAATGCATTATTTATCCTTCAGCCAAATAGAGACATCTGTTTTCGGGAATTGACTTTAATAATAGTCATTCAAGATGGTTTCTAATCACCGTGTAGACATCCATCCAGGCCTGAGTCGGTTCGATTCTTTTTTGACTTAACACCACTTCCGGCTTGTTGTTGTTGTTGTCCATATATAGAAGAAAAAAAAAAAGAAAAGTACTTTGCTTTTATTATTAATTCCCTATACTGCAATTCTTAGGGAGAGAAAGAAGAAAGAGTTTAAGGCCGGAAAATTGGGTGATAAATTTTAATCGCCATAGTCATAACATTAAATTATGATTATAAATAATTTACAAAAGAGGAGGGGTTATGTGGTACATTTTATTGCACTTTAAAATCAGAAACTAAAGTTTAATTATCTCTCTATATATATATATAAACTTCATTCATTAACTTTCTTATCAATTGAGTTAATAAAAAAAAAAAAAAAAAAAAATATACAGCTTCCAACTGGAATAAGCATTTGTAAGCGAAAGTTATGACGTTGGAGAGAGGGGTTTTATATACATTTTATTTTTTTTTACCAGATATTGGTAAGTGTTTGAGCCAAAACAAATAGGCCCTAAATAAATAGTGCATACCCTGGTGCAAGTTTTCGAAAATTAATCAGCTTTTCTTGCAAAGGTCTAAGTATGGATTAATTAATTTTTCCCGAAGTACCTATAATGTGACAAAGTGCCCCGAAGAACGGTACTTTGTCACAGGGTAGTGGGTACTTTGTCAAATGCAATTTAAAAGGAAAAAAAGTTTAGGCATAAACAATTATTTTTTAATAATAAGAAATTATATATAATATTTAAGATATTATATAACTGTTATATCGCGTATATGAGTCGCGAAATTTATACAATTAAATATTTATTAATTCATATATCCGAAAAAATAGGTGTGCCGCGGAGTCGAACCAGGATCCTCCGATTTGTACTCAGAGTGCAAGTGAGGATTATAGTACACTCTGGGTACAAATCGGGGATCCGTGGTTCGACTCCCGGCGGCACACCTTATTTAATCGGATATATGAATTTAGCATAAACATTTAATTATTTTTTTTATTACATTTTTCCATTAATCATAAAATCAAGTGATCTTCTTCACTATTGTCGCATACGTAGAAGACTGAGCCACTTCCTTTTTCATGTGTCCAGTATTTGCACTTAGTGCATTGGACCCATACTTCTTTGGAGCACTGCTTTGAAATTGGTCACCGCAGACCAAACATATGACATCCTATCATCCAATCTTCCATGCCTATTTATCCACTCGACAAACTGCCCCAAATATTTTTTGACAAAGTGCCCCAAGTGGAGTTTTTTTTTTAGCTAATTCACTAAGGATTAAGATACAATATTATTCACATATCTTCAATTGAGATACAAAATGATAAAGAAGAACATAAATATTTAGCTCAGATAGCATAGTACGTCTTATGGACTTACATAAGACGTACTGTACTATCTGGATTCACTTTGGGCGCTAAAAAACACTTAAACGCATTCTTCAGAGCTATTCAAAACATCAATTCATAATTCTGAATATGGTCTTCAGCAAAAGCGAAACGTCAGCGTTAAACTTTTCTTTAGTTAAAATTTCATCCAGAATATTACTTGTGTTCAAAAGGGAAAACCATAATCAATTTCTGAGCTATTAAAAGTTCTTAAGAAATACGATGATGACGTCATTCTTTGTTAATTAAAAAAAAAAAAAAAAAAAAAAAGAGAAGACATTTTTTGACACGAAAAAGAAAAATAATTGAAAAATAAATAAATAAATAAAATTTAATAAAATTTAATTTTTTTTTTTTTTTTGTTTCAAATAAAAAGTTTGTTAATTAATCTTTAACTTTTAAAAACATCAAACAAAATTTTATCTTTTAATAATTATATGGGGGGGGATATCCTCTTTCATTTCATTTTAATTAAATTAAAAAAAAAAAACGAAAAAGAAAATTATGTTGTTTTTAACAACTTGATTATTAAATTTTATCTTCTTTTTGGGATATAGAAAAAGATTTTGATGTGATTAACCGCACATATCTTTATTTTTTGTTATAAAATTGTGTCTAATGCAATACAAGGGATACATGGGATAAAGGGGGGGGGGTAACGGGGGTAATTCCCCCCCCCCCGAGATTTAAAAAAAATACTTCTCAAAATATTCTGCAAACAAGAACAGAATGCGCCTTTAAATTACCGAAATTAAGAAAAATTGTGTGCTGTCGACCAGTCACACCAGATTCCCCCCCTCCCTTCGAGAAACACCTCTGGATCCCTGTTGGTCTAATGAGCTGTTTATTATAACAAAATGTTGGAATCTCTAATTTTTTTTTAAATGAGTCCTTTTCCTTCTTGGTTTTATTTTATTTTACTAAATTTTTTTTATCGGCTTTTATAAAAAAGATCCGTGTTCAAATCCTGGGCTTGAGGGATTTTTTCATTAAATAAAAGACACTGGATTGGAATATTGAATCTCACCAGGCAACTCTACGAGGAGAGGGAGTTGCTGTGACATCCCGTCCTGTAGAAGGGACGTAAAGAAGGTTCCCTCTCAGTGATGCATTCTTCGATAGGAGTCGGTGCTGAGGGAGTTCCTCCTCAAACTAGGACATCCCCCGTAGCATAGAAGAACTTGGATAAAAGGAACCAGAAATAAGGATTAGCTTTCTAGCTAGAAATGAACGCAGGAGGAGGAAATAATGTAACTTCACGGGGTGTCGGCATCCGATTTGAGGTGTGTGCACGTGAAGCACCTCGGGTAAATAAACCCCGGATCCCGGGAGAAATTCCAAATAATAATAATAATCGCATTTATGTATATATAGAAGAGATATGACAACACATACAGTATTTATCTATGGGAAACAAGTGTAGAATGGGTCTCAAACAATTTTGAGGTTGATAAAGGTACATTTCTAATTGTATCCAAAAAAATTTTTTTGGGGGGAATATTATTATTATCTATTTTTTTAAACACACACTTTTTTCTCATTCACACTAACACTCCACACACATTCTCACAGTCTTTTCGGTCATATAAGACTTTTTACGATAACCGTTAATTATTAATATATCTATTGGGGGTCCAGGCATTTCTATTTATGCCATTTGGTATCCAAATGGCTTAAATAAAATCATCGGACTGCCTGGGGTCCGAACCCGCGACGTTTGGTATAGAAGGTAGTCACGCCACCAACTACACCAAGCCCCAGGCAAGGGCAGATACAAGAGGGGGGGCAAAGGGGTAATTACCCTCCCCCGAGATTTGAGAAAAATATTTTTTTTTTGGAAAAAAATTGTAATTTAATATAAAATTTAAAAAAGTAATACTTAAAAATTTGATTTGTATATACATTCTGGTAAACAACTTACAGAATGCACCTTTAAATTACCGATTATAAGAAAAATTGTGTGCTGTGCGACCAGTCACACCAGATTACCTCCCCCCCCCGAGAAACTCCTCTGGATCCGCCACTGGCCCCAAAGCTCTACAAAATTAAACAATTAAATAAATTAAATATCTCATGGCTAAATGACTTTGAGTATCTATTTGTAGGTAAATTAAAAAAAAAAAAGTTTGCTCCTCCCCCCCCCCCCCCAAGAAAAAAGTAGAAATGACGCCACTGCACTGATTGCTGAGTGACCGACCGTCTGACTGTTTAACCTGTTGCAATTTCGAAAAGGAATTTATAGAGGATGTTATTATTGCGAGGAAAAATACTCGTATTCTCAAATCCCCAATGGGAAAACTCGAAAATCTGGAATTTTCTCATTGGAAAAGCCATCCAGGGCCGGATCTAGGGGGGGGGGGACAGTGGGTGCATGTGCCCCGGGCGGCAGATATCAGGGGGCGGCAATTTAAAGAAAGATTTTCTAAAAAAAAAAGGTAAAATGATATGAATTTTGTATAGAAAATTTTAAGGAGGGGGGTGGGAAATTAAATTTTGCCCCCCCCCCCCCCTAAAAAAATCTCGTAGTTCCGGCCCTGAAGCCATCAATAAATAGGCTAGATTAAAATACTAAAATATTTTTTCTTATCTTTCTCTTTCATTGATAAGAGATTAAAGGATAAGGTTGTTTTGTATACTTTTTCTTTTTGAAAGATATTAATGTATGGTCCTCGGTAGTATAGTGGTCAGTATCCCCGCCTGTCACGCGGGAGACCGGGGTTCGATTCCCCGCCGGGGAGGATTTTTTTTTTCTTCTATTTTTCAATATACGTATATATAATATTTTGTTTTCAAAGAAGATTAATATGATATTTGTCTTTCTTTTTAATTAATACGTTTAACGTTAGCGATATGTTACTCAAGAGCGTACGTCTAAAAACTAGACTATTGTAAAGAAACTTTTCATATGCGGTTTCTTTTAAATAGAATTAATTGCCTAATAGCTTATTGGACATTTTAAAGCATAAAATTGGTATGCATGTATGAATTACAAAATTAGCGAAGGGGAGTTTTATCTATCTCTATATAATTCGCTGCTCGTCTGTCTGTCTTTCGCGTTTTATTTCCCGTTGAAATTTTGAAACGAGATTTTTATATGCTTAAAGAGGACCTTCTAGGGATTACAAGAAAATTATTTCCGTCCCGAAATACCAGTAACTTTATGTGTTATTAATTTTTAAATTTACGATTACTCCTATAGGAAATGTATAGGAAAATATTTATGTATTCTTTGAAATTTATGTATTCTATGAATGTAAGCAAAGCCTCAAGCAGGCACTGGATTGGAATATTGGATCTCACCACAATAGCCCCCAGGCAACTCTACGAGGAGAGGGAGTTGCTGTGACATCCAGTCCTGTGGAAGGGACGTAAAGAAGGTTCCCTCTCAGTGATGCATTCTTCGAAAGGAGTCGGTGCTTAGGGAGTTCCTCCTCATACTAGGACATATTTTTCAAAAAAAATTTTTAAAAAAAATTTTTCCCCCCCCCCAACCAACTCGCGCCCCCGAATTTTTTTTTTAACCAAAATTTTTTTCTTCAAAAAAAAATTTTTTTTTTTTTTAAGAAACCCCTTTTTTTTTTCCCCCCCCGGAACAGAAATTTCCCCCCGCCGAATATTTTTTTTTTTGAACAAACAAAAATTTTTTTCCGCCAAAAAAAATATTTTTTTATCCCTAAAAAAAAAACCGGTTTTTACCAAATAAGAGGTGTTTCCCGGTTTTTGGGGAAAATATTTTTACCGGTTTTTACGGTAAACCGGTTTACCGTCCAGCCCTTCCTCCCTAGCATAGAAGAGGTTGGATAAAAGAGGAACCAGAAATAAGGATTAGTTCACTAGCTAGAAATGAACGCAGGAGGTGGAGTTCATGATATGGGAAATGATGCAACTTCACAGGGTGCCGGTAGATGGCTACGGCCAGAGGCCTTGGTTTGAAGTGTGTGCCTTCGTGCACGAAAGCACCTCGGGTAAATAAACGGGAATTCAGATAAGAATTTCAAATTATAAAAATACAAACACAATTTTTAACGAAAATTTCTATACAATATATGTAAAATTACAATACATACTCTATTTTTGAAGAAAATTGTAATTTTAAAATATTTTTTTCGTTGAAAAAATTTTGAACACATAAATTTAGTAGACAAAAAATTTTTTCTTTGACTTGTGTTACATGGCCAAAAGTAAATATAACTTTTTGAGATTCATTGATCATCCAGCCACACAGACAGACAAATTTCCGAGAGATGAAAATTTCGATTTCATCTGAAATCATCCATGGCGCGCGCCCTCAGAGGGCTATTTTGATTCAAATTGCAAGGAGGGGGGAGGGTAGCAAGCAAGCAAGCAACCCTCAAACAAATTTTCCTTCTTCTATTAATTAAAAGGGAGAGAGAGCGAAAGAGACGTTAGTTCTAGTAATCAACTTCAATTAAAATGAGATTCATTTATTTTAAACTTGAATGAGATTTTTATTTTTTTTTTGTCCCTCGTCTTCTCTCTCTTAATATATATTGTTTGAAGCTTCATTCATTCGTTCGATTTTTTTTTCTTTTTCAAACTCTGTAATAAATTTGAAGGGAATTTGTGAGTGTCGTAAAAAAAAAAGAAAGCAGCGAAGCAGAAAATCAATAAATCTGTGAGAGAGTGAAAGAGGAAAAAGGGGGGGAGGGGGGAGGTAAGAGAGATGTTTTATTTTTAAAAAAATGCCGAAAAGTTTTGCAATTTCGTTGCTTTTTTTAGTTCATAAGCACCCCAGAAAAAATGTGTCCGTGTCTTTTTTTTTTTTATTTTGCTTATAATTCTGGAACTATTCATCCGATTAAAACGCGATTTGGCAAATTTATAGTCCTAAGTGGCCTTAAAAAGATATTAAAACGAGGTGATAATCCGCCCGCAGGGAGCGGTAAAAATAAAATTTTTTTAACTCGAATCACTATTTTTTTTTTCAGCTTCTGGACCGAATAATTAGGTTATGGAGGGGAGGGGGGAGAATAAGAGATGTTTTATTTAAAAAAATAAATAAATAAATAAATCATAATAAAGAAAATTGATGAAAATAAAAATTGTAAATTAAAAAAAAAAAAAATTCCTCAGGGCACAAAAGTCGGAAAGTTTTGCAATTTTGTTGTCTTCTTTTTAAAACTATTTTGAGGTTATGTTCATAAAAATGAATATTTTTTTTTTATTACTTACCTAAAAAAATAAATAAAATAATCGCAATTTATTTTATCTTTTTTTTTTATTTTACTCAACCCATTGTTATGAAATTTAGTCAAGAACTAGACATAAATGTCTAATTTATCATATCTGAGCTTCAAAAAATTTGGTTTCCGTGAAAGTTTTAGAAAATCGTAGTTGGAGATAGAAATGTACCGCTTATTTTTACCGCTCCCTGCGGGCGGATTAACACCTTGCTTTAATATCTTCTTACAAACACTTAGGACTATAAATTTGTCAAATCGCATCCCAATCGGATAAATAGTTCTAGAGTTATAAGCAAAATTAAAAAAAAAAACTACACGTATAGATAGATTGTTGTATTATTGTATTATTTTTTTTAAACTTAATGTTAGAACAAATATTCATTTTTACAAACAGAACTCCAAAAATAGTTTAAAAAAAAAGGAAACAGAAGTAAAGTAAAATTTCCGGTTCTTATAACACTTTTTATAATTGAGAAATTTTTATTCCCACTATTTTTTATTATTATTTATTTATTTATTTTTGAAAATAAAACATCTCTCGTATTCTCCCCCCCCCCTCCTATCCGCAACTGTCCTATTATTTGGCCCAGAAGCTGAAAAAACAGTGATTGAAGATGAACTCCTTACCGCTCCTTTGAATATTGGATCTCACCACAATAGCCCCCAGGTAACTACTCCACGAGGAGAGGTAGTTGCTGTGACATCCCGTCCTGTGGAAGGGACGTAAAGAAGGTTCCCTCTCAGTGATGCATTCTTTGAAAAGAGTCGGTGCTACTCCACAAACTAGGACATACTCCTTAGCAAAGAAGAGGTTGGATAAAAAGAATCAGAAATAAGGGTTAGCTCAGTAGCTTGAAATGAATTCAGAAGGAGTTATAGATATGAAATATCAAATAATAATAATAATAATAGCATTTCTTTATATACAGCGGATATATAGAAGAGATATGACCACACATACAGCATTTATCTATGGGGTACAGGTACAATTTTGAGGAGGATAAAGGTACATTTCTAATTTCATCCAAAAAAAAAAAAAAAAAAAAACAGACTATAGATTAATGAAAATAAAAAGTAGCATTTAGTTTAAATATTCATATATATAAAATTGCTTTCTTCAAAGAAGATCCCTGTTCAAATCCTGGGTGTGCGGAATTTTTTCATTAAATAAAAATATTTATTTAATGTACCATAAATAAATCTTCAAGCAAGCACTGGATTGGAATATTGGATCTCACCACAATAGCACCCCAGGCAACTCTACGAGGATTGGGAGTTGCTGTGACATCCCGTCCTGTGGAAGGGACATAAAGAAGGTTCCCTCTCATTGATCGAAAGGAGTCCCTTCAAACTAGGACATCCTCCATAGCATTGAAAAAGGTGGATAAAAGGAACCCAGTATTACCAGAAACTAGGATCAGCGCGTTAGCTAGAAATGAACGCAGGAAGAGGAGTTTTAGATAGAAAATAAAGTAACTTAACGGGGTGTCCCAGTTAGGTTTGAGGAGTGTGTGTCTTCATGCACTGAAGCACCTCGGGTTAATAAACGGGAATCCCGAGGAGAATTTAAAATAATAATAATAATAGAAAAACATATAACAAAGTATTTATTAATTTAAATAAGCGAAAAATGTAATAAATACTTGGTTATATGTTTTTCATAATTATAATGATATATATAATTCTTTATTTAATAATAGATTTTTATTATTTATTGGATACAAGGAGACTTTGCAGGCAAAGAATTAAATAAAAAATTTTTATTTAATTAATTAACCGTCGACGTTTCGGTTCCTCACCCTTGCGACCGAAATGTCGACCGTTAATTCGACGTTTCGGTCGCAAGGGCGAGGAACCGAAACGTCGACGGTTAATTAATTAAATAAAAGTTTTTTATTTAATTTCTTGGCTTCAAAGTCTCCTATATCCAATTCAAAGTCTAGAAATCATCGCTAGTTTATTATTTATTGTATTTGCCAATGGATTTTCATAGACAAGACAGACAGTTGTGGGCTATTCAATAAAGAGAGAGGTCATTTGGTCATCGGTCGTTTAACAATACAATAAGCATCTTCTCCCCTCTCCCTCTCTCTCATCCTATTATTATTATTATTATTATCATTATCACAAGTGGCAAATAGAGAAGAGAGCAATGTCTGATATAAGGGTTGTTGGTTTTTAATCGGAATGAAAAAGAGTTATGGGCCCCTTGACGATGGAGGGGGAGGGAGCAACCCCTCTACCATCTCTTTATCTCAGTCCTTTGGTTCGTTTAATCTTCTCTCTCTCTCTCTTTAATCGAAACGAAATTAAAAGTAGTAGAAAGATTCAAATAATCTAGAAATGAATTTATTTTTAGAAAAAAAATTACTGGGCATGTGTGGTTTTCCCAACAGTGAGATATTCGGTGACATTGTGGTTTAATTTAAGATAAAATCATATTGTATAAATTTACATAGCTGCTTGGTGTAATTGATGTAATTTTATTTATCCTTACTTCACTTAACTACTGCAATAAATGATGCAACAATGTAAATTAATTTAAGGATATAAATAAATAATAAATAAAATACAATTGTCTAGTCCCTGGTCATAGCACAGTAGGTAGAATTCTTGGATCTTGTAGACTATAATGTAAAGTTATTTTTATAATTGATTTTCCGCTGGTGTAGCGAGCCAGGATGGATGTCGGTTTCTACAAAGAAGATCCCTGTTCAAATCCTGGGCGTGCGTGATTTTTTCATTAAATATATATTTAACAAATCCTCAAGCAGGCACTGGATTGGAATATCAGATCTCACCACAATAGACCCCAGGCAACTCTACGAGGAGAGGGGGGAGCTCTTTCACCAAAATTATTAAAAATTGAAGAATTCGTCAAAAATCAACAATGGTGACGACATAAAAAGAAATCACTGAAGTAAAAAAAAATAGGGACAAATATATGAACGTCTTTTACGCATATGCAACGGTCATATGTAAAGTTATATGACGTACAAGAGTAAAGTGTGTTTCAAACAATTTTGTGGGCAAAATGAAAATATAGATTTTAAAGAGCATCTAAAAAATAATTGATTTATGAATAATGGAAAAAAAAAAACTAAAAAAGTACATCCGTAAAGTACTAGTACTTTTTGGCCGATTTTGTTCAAAAGCTCCGTGTCACGTGCCAGGGGAGATTCATAAACTGAAACTTCATCCTCGCAGCTCATTTCCATGGGCGTAACTATTTGGTTGGGGGCCATGGGCCTCAGGGGCGCCGGAACGAATTTGAATCAGGGGGGGCAAAAAAATTTTTTTTAGAAAATTAAAATAATTTAATATGTTCAAATAGTATAAAACAAAAACAAATCTACTATAAAACTTTAAAAATTTTAAATAAAATTACAATTTTAATAAAATTAAAATTTTAAAAAATTTGCTAGTGATTTTATCAAAAATTTTTGTAAAAAATTTGGAAAAAAATGAATTTCTTACTCTTTTAATTTTTTTTCAATTTAGAAGATTTTATTTTTCAAAAGTAAAAATATATCATTTTTAAAAAATAAATGAAATAAAAGAAGAAATTTTGCCCCCCCCCCCCTATAGGATGCCAGGGGGGCAATGTACCCTTGCCCCCCCCAGTTCCGGCGCCTATGATGGGCCTGGTAGGCCCCACTTTGACTCAATTTTTTTTGGGTCGGGGAACTTTATATGCTTATTTCCTTCTTACTTTATTTTGATAGTTAATGCCAGTGGCGTAACGCATTTTAGCTGGGCCTCGTCACAACCTTTTTTTCAGGCCCCATTGAGGGCCGAAAACGAAATTTTTGCTGCCCTGCGTTTTTCCCCCTCTCGTTAAAATCACTTTAGCTTTTTTTTTAGGGAATCGAATTGGAAATTTTGGCGACTTGCGGAAATTTTTTTTCCTTCCTGTGGAAAAAAATTTTACCTTTTTTTAGGAAAACAAAATTTTTGAAATTTTTTTTACTTCTATTAAAATCATTTTACCTTATTTGGAAGGAATCGAATTTTTTTACCGCCTTGCGGACAATTTTTTTCCCCACCGTCAAAATCAGTTTAGATTTTGCTTTTTGCCAGCGGGGTTTGCGGGGGTGTACGTTAAGCCACTGGCTAATGCTCCCATTAAGATGAACGCGAATGTTTCGATATTTCATTGTTTCTATTAGTAGCGATGCTAGACTATAATTTTATTTATTTATTTTTTTGAAATGGTTAATCCGCCGCTAGCTACTCCCCTAAACTACAGCAAAAGAAAGAATTTAAAAAACAAATAAATAGGAATTAATTTTGATATCAGTTGAATAGTAGGATTTCGCTATCATCTTGCCAACTTCTCTCTCTCTATATATATATATATCTTGTATCTCTGTGTGTGTGTGTGTGTGACATGATTTATTCGGTGTCAAACCGGTGAATTATGTCGCATTCTATATAACACCCACCCCCTATGTTATTTATGGGGGGTCCGATCTCTTTTGCATAGGTATGCGTGTAATTCGATGGCTTTTATCGTCATTGCGACAAATTCGCGAGAGAGAGAGATGGCATTTGAGGCTACCATGATTACAATAACCCTTTTCTGTTGTTGTTGTTGTTGTTATATCTTCCCTTTTGCCTTTGCGGTTGCTATCAATTGGAGATAAAATACACATACAACAATCGTCTGATGATTTATGTATTCTATGTTTCTCTCTATTTTTTTTTTTCTGATAAGAGAAAATAAGTGATAAAGAGGTCATTTTTTTTTTATTTTATTTAAAATAAATTATTTTGTTTCTAATTTTTTTTTTTTTTTTTGTTTAGCCGTGACATTGACACCCGAAACAAATTAATAAGGAGTAAAAAAAAAAAAATTCAAGACAGCCAAAATTATTTATTTTATTGTTGCTATTTCAGACTGACGTTTCGGTCACTGGTCAAGGCCATCTTCAGAGCTAAAATATGTTATTATTGCACTTTTTGTAAAATATAATCTATAATATACAGTATTAATTTACAGAGTACATACTCGGAGGCGAGAGTACATGAAAATTACAATTTCAGCGACACACATTCGCATGAACCGAGTAGAGCGCTCATAGGTAAACGAAAGAATGATGTTATTACCATTAGAAATTTTCACAGTAGTTCATCTTTGACTCCGCCAGTTGGGAGAGTGTATTTAAATTACACCGATATAATATTTTAAAACTTCATTGGCATCATGATTAATATTATATTTTATAGAAAGTGCAATAATAACATGTTATAATAAAATGTACGAAAATATTTTAGCTCTGAAAATGGCCTAAACCAGTGGCCGAAACGTCAGAAATAAAAGAAATAATTTTGGCTGGATATGTCTTGAATTTTTTTTTTTTTGACTCCTTAATAATGATTCACCCTGGCACGTGACACAAGGCTTTTTAACCAAATCGCTCAAAGAATACTAGCAGCACTTTACTGATGTACTTTTTCAGTTTTTTTTGTTTTTTCTATTTTCTCAAACGATTTTTATTAAAATTTAAAAATTTATTATTTTACTTTCTCTTACCTATGTATATATGTAATATATATATAGAGAGAAAGTATTGGATTCATGTCAAAAATTCGATGTCGAGATTTTGATGGATCTTCACGTTTTGAGGTCCCCTGAATCCAAAAAACTGGTTTTCGCGACATGGTCTGTCTGTGTGTGTGTGGGTGGGTGGGTGGGTGGGTGGGTGTGTGTGTGTTCAATTTTAAGCATGAAGGAATTGAGCTAGGAGGTTGAAATTTTATAATTAAGTTAAACACCCCCCGGGACCGGAAAAATAAGCTTTTAATCGAAATCGGCCAAAGAGTACTAGTACTTTACTGATGTACTTTTTCAGTTTTTTTCGATTTTCTCAAAATTTGCTCCAACGATTTTTTTAAAATTCAAAAATCAATTATTTTTTAGATGCTCTTTCAAATGTATATTCTCATTTTGCGATTGAAATCTTCTGAAGACCACTTTACTCTTGTATTTCATAGGGAAGATAGGAGAAATGGTTGCCATGGTAACAAAATATAAATATTTTCCCATACTTATAAATTTTACATCTGAATTCATGTTCCATACTGTCGGGAACTAAATACATGTCGACACAAAAAATCTGGTGTGACAAGCACAGAACACAACTTTCGATTACCGAAGGTAAGAGAAAGTTGTGTGCTGTGCCCAGTCACACCAGATTTTT
Organism: Euborellia annulipes; assembly: GCA_023213315.1. Classification (NCBI taxonomy): domain Eukaryota; kingdom Metazoa; phylum Arthropoda; class Insecta; order Dermaptera; family Anisolabididae; genus Euborellia; species Euborellia annulipes. The sequence goes on along the minus strand of JAKCPI010004386.1, from coordinate 72,309 downwards.
TTAGATGCTATTTAAAATGATAAAATTGTTTAAAGTACACTTCACTCTTATACTTCATAAAAGAAATGGAAATAAAATTTTCTATTTTTATAAATTTTATAGGGGGCTCGCTGGTGTAAAGGGCTAGGATATTGGCCTCTAGAAAGAAGATCCGCGTTCAAATCCTGGGCGTGCGCGATTTTTTCATTAAATAAAAGTATTTATTTAAAATCCTAAAGCAGGCACTGGATTGGAATATTGGATCTCACCACAGGCAACTCTATGAGGAGAGGGAGTTGCTGGGACATCCCGTCCTGTGAAAGGGACGTAAAGAAGTTCCCTCTTAGTGATGCATTCTTCGAAAGGAGTCTATGCTGAGGGAGTTCCTCCTCAAAGTAGGACATCCTCCATAGCATAGAAGAGGTTGGATAAAAGGAACCTGGTGGAACCAAATATAAGGATTAGTTCACCAGCTAGAAACGAACGCCTGAGGAGGAGTTAGAGATAGCAACTTAGGCCATTTAAGACTTTAAATTTAACGTTATTTGTAAATATATATATTGGGGTCCAGGCATATTTAAGCCATTTGGTATCCAAATTGCTTAAATAAAATCATCGGACTGCCTGGGATCCCTCGACCCTTGGTATAGAAGGCGCGCTACCAACTACACCAAGCCCGAGGGCAATTTACTAATGTAATTTTTTTACAGATAGAAAATTTTGTCTTGTAGTTTACGTACAGTTAATTATGAACATATCACACAGGTAAATGAATCTTTTATATATTTGTCTATCTATCCATCAATGTTATTCAAAAAAAAAAAAAAAAAAAAAGAAAGAAATTGAGAATTTTTTTTATTATAAAGGATTGGATAACAACAACAAACCCCTGAGTATGGAATCATCATCTTTTGGTCACCCTCCTCTCTTTTAGTCATTTGTCATTCTGTCAACATGTCAAAGTATGTGTAGAGAGAGAGAGAAGCAACTACGTACTACTGATGTTTGTTTGAATCCCCGAGTGAAACAAAAAAACAAGAAAGACACATTGACACTCACAGGGATTGGAGATTGGAGTTAATTAACAACAACAACACAATTTGTTAATAGTAGGCATCCCTCCCCCTCCTTCCCCCTCTTTTTTTCACATCATCAACGGGTTTCAATTTTTGTTCAATTCACCATTACTTTAAAAATGTCTACAATGATAAATAAATAAATAAATAAAAAGAGGCGCCGTGGCAAATTGGAAATTTTCCCTTTTATTCTTTTATAATCTTGGGAAAAAATATTTTTTTTTTTTTGATTATGATGAGCTTTTTTTTGAATTTTATTTGTTTTTTGTTTCTGCATTCTTTTTATGGAATTCAGCCAGAAAAAAAATCTGCGATTACCTTTGGTAATCGAAAGTTGAGTTCTGTGCTTGTCCCACCAGATTTTTTTGTATCGAGATATATTTGATTTCCGCCGATTATATTATAATTCAAGATGTAAGATTTATAAAAATATATTTTGTTACCATTTTTTTTATTTTTTCCCTATGAGTAAAGTGTGCTTCAAACAATTTTGAGAGCGAAATGAGAATATAGATTTTAAAGAGTTTCTAAAAAATAATTGATTTATTCAAAAGCTTCGTTTCACATCCCAGGGGGGTCTCTAACTTAAATGTAAAATTTCAACCTTTTTTTTTTTCATTTGAGAGATTTTATTATTAGAATTAATTGGAGGAATTGAACCCACATGCTTTCATATGGGCTTTTTTGAGCCTTCCCATTTGAGGATTTGGGAAAGTTTTTCCAAGAGTGCAAAAATTTCGAAATTACCATTTTGGAGCGCATAGGGGGAGGGGGGAGGGGGGTTTAAACCGTGATGGTAAAGGCGTCGAACAAATTCATACATGAAGCAAAGAAACCAAGAGCTCGAGTTCAAACCTCTCGAGGGACGATTTTTTACTTTTCTTACCTATGTATATATGTAATATATATATAGAGAGAAAGTATTGGATTCATGTCAAAAATTCGATGTCGAGATTTTGATGGATCTTCACGTTTTGAGGTCCCCTGAATCCAAAAAGTGGTTTTCGCGACATGGTCTGTCTGTGTGTGTGTGGGTGGGTGGGTGGGTGGGTGGGTGGGTGTGTGTGTGTTCAATTTTAAGCATGAAGGAATTGAGCAAGGAGGATGAAATTTTATATTTAAGTTAAATACCTCCCGGGACCGGAAAAATAAGCTTTTAATCAAAATCGGCCAAAGAGTACTAGTACTTTACTGATGTACTTTTTCAGTTTTTTTCGATTTTCTCAAAATTCGCTCTAACGATTTTGATTAAAATTCAAAAATCAATTATTTTTTAGATGCTCTTTCAAATGTATATTCTCGTTTTGCCCTCAAAATTGTTTGAAGCACACTTTACTCTTGTATTTCATAGGGAAGATAGGAGAAATGGTTGCCATGGTAACAAAATATAAATATTTTGCCATGTTTATAATTTTGACATCTTAAATTTCTAATATATTGGCGGAAACTAAATATATTTCGACACAAAAAATCTGGTGTGACAAGCACAGAACACAACTTTCGATTACCGAAGGTAAGAGAAAGTTGTGTGCTGTCACACCAGATTTTTTAAACTAGTATATGAATTTTTCATATACCCGAATGTCAAAATCATAAACAGATTGTGGAACAGACTTACTATACTAGTTAAAGAATATCCCTTGAAAATGTTTAATACTGTAGGCAGGGGCGTATATTGAAATTTTTTTTCGGGGGGGGGGGGGGGCTTGAACTCAAAAATTTTTCTGCGGAAAATTTTTTTTTTTAAGAAACTAAATTTTTTTCCACACGAAATTTTTTGCGAAACATTTTTTCTTTTGCGAAATCAAAGTTTTCCACCCTGCGGGAAAATTTGTTGCGCTGATGTCTGTATATCCCTATATATGTATATGTGTTTGGGAAATTTCGGGGGGGGGGGGGGCCCGGGCCCCCTCGGCCCCACCCCATATATACGCCCCTGACTGTAGGGGACTTCTTGACAGACGGACAAATAGGCGGAATTTTTGCAATTATACATAACGACGTTCTAATTAGTAAAGTGTCTAACTCCATTTTTGTTTATTTTTCAGGGCCAAAAAAACATTTCATTGTCACTGTTAGAGCCACTGTTAAACACTTTTCGAACTGAAAAATTTGAATTACGCTCTTACCCAGTTCAGGGCATAAGGAGAATGATATTTTTCAACAGAAAATACAAAAAAATGATTTTCGAAAAAAAGTTGAGTTAGACACTTTTCTACTGAGACCGTCGATATACTATATATTATATATCTAGCTAATAAAACAATTATTAATACCAGTCACACCAGTTTTTTTAAATTTAATTTATCTGATATGCGTTAAAACAATTAATTATTATTATTATTTTTCATTTTTTTTTTTTTTACAAAAAAAAAATAACAAATTCATCAAATATCAAACATTAATATTAACAATAATAATAATAACGTCTTAAGGTCATTAGTTAGGAAAATGATTAATGTTTGTGGAGAGTTTTCTTTTATAAATGAAATTATCCAAAATAAATAAATAATCTCCTCAAAATCTAAGCAGTAAAGGAAGAAGAAAAAAAAAAAAATACGTTCAAGTGTCGGAATAAATAAATAAATAACTTAATTTTGTTTACTCTTTGAATTCTCTCTTGATTTAAATAAAATATGGATGGAAGATGGATGAGTGAAAATAAACTGAAAGGGGTTTTATTTATTCTTTTGAAATTGTAATAATAATAAATAAAATTTTTTTATTTTTTTGGGCTGTATCGGGACACGAACTTGGTTTTTTTTTTTTTTGGATAAACGTAAAAAAGATTTTTACTTTATTACATTTTTTTTTATAACATTTAATAATTATATATATATATATTTTTTAATTATAGAATAATATTTATGAGATTTAATTCTTTCAATTTTTAATTAGCTTATTCTTGATTCGAAATAATTAAAATAAACCAAATTTCTCGTAAACTTATAAACTCAGAAACTAATTGACGGATTTTTATGGGTTTTTTTTTCAATATACATCTATTCCTTATTTACACGGTTCTTTTTCTACGCTTTTACATGGTTTAAAAAATTAACCAAATCTTCTCGAAACGGCACAAGTAAACTTTGCGATTTACAAGAATCTCTCTACTTTCTAAATTGACAGATAGGTGTATTGTATAGCAAATTTTACGAGGGATAGTGTTGGTTTAATTTAATTACTTCGGTTTGAATAATATGTAACCGAAACTTTTTTTTATTTATTTTTTATTTATAAATGTAGAAAATTGTAAGGGTGTGGTTTTAAAATCAAGGAATAATATTTCTAAAAAAAATTAATAAATAAAACAAAGTTTCTGTTTCATATTATTCAAACCGAAGTAATTAAATTAAACCTGCACCCCTTACCCTGATAAATTTCTTAATACAATAACTTACAATTTACAAAGTAGAGAGGTTCCTGAGAAAAACTTGTACATCGAAAAGTTTCATCTTTGTGCCGTTTCGATTCCTGAGGAGATTTGGGTAAATTTTTTAAACCAAGCACTGTGTAAATTAGGAATAGTTGCAAAAAACCCCATAAAAATCCGTCAAGTAGTTTCCGAGTTTATATGTATAAAAAAAGGACAAGTTGAAATTGAATCTCATAATTATTATTCTATATTTAATCAAAATATATAATTTAAAATTTTTTTTTTCCATTCAGTCTATCAAATCAATAGAGATGTCGTATAATAAATATCAAATTATATATTAAAATTTTCAATTAATTTCAACAATGACTGAAATTCGCAAATAGATCTAATTAAAAAAAAATAAATAATTTAATTATTAAATATTATTATTAATAATATTAATTTTTTTATTGGCATTTATTTTAATCATTAATTAGAGAATTGATTAATTATCAATATTTTAATTCTCCGAAACTACTTGACGGATTTTTATGGGCTTTTTTTTCAATTTTTAAGAAGTTAGGTTTTATTTTTTTAATAGAAATTCTCTTTTTAAATAATTCGCAATCCACGCGAAAGCGAGTTGTGCAACTAGTCGGGTATGAATATCAAAAAATAATTTGATGCAATTTCGGTGGTTACAAAGAGAAAGAGAATTATTTTGCAAACGAAAGAAAGAAAGAGAGAGGGCGAGACCCTTTTCAAATAGGGTTGAGCTTATTTGCCATTTGGCAGCCCTTTTTCTCCCCCCTCCCCCCTCCCCCCACCCCTCTCCCTCTCCCTCTCAGAGAGAGCTCTTCAAAATAACATCCATTCTAATCATTAATTTAATATCTGCGTATGGGGATCAAATAGAATTACATAAAAATAAAGTGGAAATGTCAATTGAGATTTTTTTTTTTTGTGAATTAATCATAACTTTTATTAATCTTGAGGTTTAAAGAAAACTAGCTGCACAACTCTCTTTTATAAATTTGATTTCTCTTAATTTTCCAGCCCAATATATTCCGTTTTAATTAAAATTTTAATTAATTTCAAATTTCGAAATTTCTTAACATTGAATACTTAATCCGTCAAGTAGTTTCGGAGATTCAAAATCACACAATTCTCTAATTCATTAATTAAATAAATATCAATATAAAAAAAAATTTTAATGAGCATCACAAATAAATTTGGTCTATATTTAAATAATTATAGAATAATATTTGTGAGATTTAATTTTTTTTTCTTATAATTATTTTAATTTTACACTCGTGCTCTGAAACTACTTGAGGGATTTTTATGGGCTTTTTTTTCAATGTTAATGATAAAAAATTAATAGATCTAATATTATGATAATATTTATCAAAAACTTAAGTTTCAAGAGGAATTTTAATTTTAATTTAATTTAGATGTTAAATTTCTGTTTATTTTTTTATGTATTTAGAAATTAATCTAGAGTGTCTTTGGCGTGCCCTATTCCTAGTTGTCCCCAGAGTGGGGTTTTATACATGATTTTGTAGTTTTATACAAAAATCGCGGATAAAACTGTATAAAACTATAGTGAATGTATAAAACTCAGATGCGCATGCTCAAATCGGACGAGAAATGAAAATTCAAAAAATAAAATTCATTTATCTTTTATCTTGTTTTTCCAGAGAGTTGATTTTTTTTTTTTACAGTTTTTTACATCTGCTTAGTTATATCCATGTATTATACTCGGCATGATAAAACTTGCCAACTCGGGTTGTCACTTTCTAACCATATAAATTAAAATTTCAAGTGATTGTGGGATTTAATTTTAATTTTTCATTAGCTCTGAAAGTACTTGACGAATTTTCATGGGAAAATGTAAAAAATTTTACATGACCTAGTTTTTTTTTTTTAGAAAACCATTTAGGGTGTCCTAAAAATAAAAAATGAAAAAATTTAATTATCCATTAAAGAAGGTAAACAACTAACTGCACGGCCAACATTTGGCGGCCAATCGCATTTTTTTTTTAATAAAACCACCTCTACAAAATATTATAGCAATAAATCTAATTTCAAGAAAGAACACTTGTTTTTATTGAATAAAAAACGGCGGCAGAAGGTGATGGTTTTTTGGTATAACAAGTTCTTGGTTGAAATTTGACCCCCACCCCACCCCCCACTCCCCTATCCCACCCAATGAACCCTATTTGATGTCCTCCCTCCCTTCAGATACAGACAGGTCCCTTCGGACCCTTCCGTCGTCGGAGGCCATCATCCAGAGCGACATGTGATAAATGGAAGCTGTAGAGAACACCACAAGGAGCAAATCAAGCAACCAACCAGAGTGTGCAAACTCCAATCAGCACACAGCCACACACACACACACAGACAGACAGACAGACAGGGTCGGAAGGAACGGACGGGGGGGGGGACTCAAATTATATTAATCCCTTTCTATTACCATTTATTTATTTAATCTATCATCATATGGAAATGGGATTCGTTCGTGTCCATTATGTCTAACTCTATTATAAATGTTAAAAGTTGAAAAAAAACAAAAGAATATTAAAATATAAAGAACGACTTTAAAAATAAATATTGATATTTCAATTATATACTGGGTATGTTAATAAAAAAATTTATTGAGAGGATAGGTGGCCATCAACAAATAAGACTGTTGAACATACGCCGGAAATATTTGAATTAATATATTGATATTTAAATAAAATTTAACAAATTTGTTCCCTTTGGTAACCATACCCAGACAGCTTGGGATATTGCTGCAATATTGTAGAAATATCGCGAATCTTGTATAAATTGCCAATATTGCAGGAATATTGCAGCAACATTGCAGAAATATCGAGAATCTTACATAAATTGCCAATATTGCAAATCTTGAAAAATATTCTTGCAACATTCCTGCAATATTGCAGTGGCAATATTCCAAGCTAGGCGGGCTTAGGAATATTGCAGCAACATTGCTGCAATATTCATATGTCCGCCTTTTTGCAACATTGCAGTAATAATGCAGCAATATTGCTGCAATATTCCGTGCTCTCTGGGTAGGTATCAAGGACGGATCCAGAGGTGTTTCTCGGCGGGAAGGGAGGGGGTAATCTGGCGTGACTGGTCGCACAGGACACTATTTTTAAGAATTAATTTTTAAAATTTTACATTAAAAATAATTTTTTTTTTTGAGGAAAAAAAGTATTTTTTTCATAATCTCGGGGGGGGGGTAATTATCCCCTTTACCCCCCCCCCCCCTTGTATCCGCCCTTGGTAGGTATATTATCAAAATCTACTTTAAATAGGACCACAGTAGCCGAAAGAGAAAAATAATTGTTTAGTCAAATGAAAAAAAAAAAAGAAAATGTTTTTAAATCCCGCAATAAATTTAATTTAATTTTTATTTATTTAAATTTAAATTGTAATATAATATCGAGATGGAGAAGTCTGGAATGAAATAGCGCTTGACCAGTCCCGAGAGGGACTGATTTTTGGGGAGTAGAGAGGTGAAGGGCCTCTCAATCCCAAAATTGGAACTGGGTTGATGGTAATTTACGCTAGATACCGGTACTGGGTGGGGGGGGGGCGGGTCTGCGTGCACGATGACCAGGGGTAAACAACCGGCGAATGTTTTTTTTTTTTTTTTTGTAGGCTATTGAGGGTTTTTATGCCGTAATTTAAGTCTTTTCCCTCAAATAAAACAAATATTTATTATCGAATAAATTTCTATCTATATAAATGACAAATTCAAAAATTGAAATTTAATATATATGATTAATTATAGAATAATAATTGTGAGATTTAATTATTCAATTTTTATATATTCTATTTTATTACTTTTACTATTTTCTAAAAGACAAATTCTCTCTGTCTGTTTGTAACGCATAGATAGACTCCGAAACTACTGGACGGATTTTCATGGGGATGGTTTTAAACTTCAGTAAGTCAAATTAGGGGTATTTAAGGGTTCCCAAATCTTGAATTTTCCCATCGGAAAGCACTGTGTTCTCTCTCCTTTTAAAAAATTAATTTTATTAATGAAATAATTAAATCTCTCAAATGAAAAATAATAAAAATTGTTATATAATTAAATTTTCTTTATTTTTTTTTATTTTGACTGACATAGTTAAGATATTTAAAAATTTTTCCTCTTAAATAATAGACAATTTCACATTTTTCTATTTAAATAAAAAAAAAAAGAATATAATTAAATGTTCATCGTTAATAACTAGTGAGTGTGTAATAAAGGGGTAGAAAGAATGAAGTCATTTAACAAGCCCCTTATTAATCAAATGGGTGTATGTATTATTTAAGTAATTCTGACTGACCACAACAAAAACAGCAGGTGTATGTATGTGTGTTTGTGTTAAAAAACAAAAAAAGACAACAATAAATTTAATTAAACTCATATAAATGTAAATTTTTTTTTTCTAAAAAAAAAAAAAAACGACGTTTCTGTTATGACATCGTCAGCAGCAGAACCTGACGAAAGCTCTTGACACAAAAGACAGGGAGAGCAAACCACCCCCCGTTGTCATGTTAATGTTGCCAGTACTGGACATTAATCACCATGTTATCATCCCCTCATCGATACACACACACACATGCGGGGGTGAGATAATGGCTTTTCCATTCAAAACCATCTACCCCCCACACACACGCCCTCTATCAAATCCTGTGCGCAAAAAAAAAAAAAAAATTGCTTTAATTATTGTTTATCGACTGAATTTATTCCCAAAGTGTTGAAGTTTTTTTTTTTTTTTTGGTCACCCACCCACACACACATACATACGTTATATAACAATTCCCATTTTGGTATGATTGGCTTTTGAAATATATGACCCTTGATCATACAAGACTGTTGAACACAGGTTTTTAATAATTGGACAAATTGATTGTGACTAAAAAAAAAAAAAAAAAAAAATTACGATCGAGAGAGGAAATGGAATAAAATAAAATTAAAAAATAAATAACGAGAAGCAATTTTTAAACACACACACATACATGGAAAATAAAACAAATATTGGTTTTATACAGTAATTTAGCTTAAAAAAAAAAAAAAGGAAAACTAATTTACATTTTAATTTTTATGAACAATATACTGTTTATAACTAATAGGGTCGTATTCCCCACCCCCACCCCCTCCACCCTATCGAACCCCCCTCCATCTAATATAAAACTTAATTAAACAATTTTTCATTATTCATAGCGTATTATTATTATTATCATATTTTATTGATGATTTTTTTATTTATGTTTAAATTCAATGTAACACTTTTGTAATAATTATATCTCGTAAAATTTAATAATTTTAGTAATTTTCATTTTTATTAAAATTAAATAAATATTTTGGTTTAAAATAAAATAAAATCGAAAATTAAATTTTCTATACTATTTCGAATTATATCAACATAAAAAAATTAAAAAACACTAGGTTATAGGTTTATTAAAAATTTTGATATTCACACTCATGGGCGCAGCGGGGGGGGGGGGGGCAAATGCTAATGCCCTCTGGCTTGTACTGAAAATTTTCTATCTATATTTTTTTCCCATTGTTTTACATGAGCTTATATAAAGAAAATAATAAATAATAATAAATAATTAATAATCTATGTATATATTAATTGCAAACCCCCCCCCCTCCGTCCTCCTAACCAGTGGTCGCCCCCCCTAACAAGGCTACGCCCATGTTCACACTCAGGGTATTTCAAAAATGACCGTACTATTTCTTCTAGTCCTGTTACGAAGAAGGTTTTTCTCTTCTATATTCACCCCTTCCCTTCGCCCCTCAAAGGGCTCGATTAGACAAAAATATTTGTGCCAGAATAGAATAGGCCTACTATCATGACACTCAAACTTTTCTAAAATTTTGAATTAATATTCAACAAAACTACTTAGAAATGACGTCATAGAAAACGTATCACTTTGTTTCTTCTTAAAAAGGCCTTTTCTAAAGATATTGTAATTTATTAAACGTTTAATAAAAAATATCTTAAATATTTCTAAGTAAATTTAACACAAATCCATATCATTTTAATAAATAATTACAATTTAAATAAAAAAAAAGACAAAAATGTCGAAATTTTATTTATTAACGTCAAATTTTTAAAATTTTAAATTTAATCTTTTCATTTCAGTTTTTCTCTAGTTATTTTAATGGAAATTCTTATAAAAACAAAATTTTGAATTAATATCCAACAAAACTTATCGAGATTATTTTTTTTCCTTTTGTTTTGTTTTGTTTTGTTGTATTATTGTATTTAAATTTGTATTGTGTTTGCTGGACCTAGCCACCGAGGACTGGTGCCTCTAAGCGGGTCGTAATAAATTTATTTATTTTATTTATTATTTTGATTTGTCCATTAAAATTGAAAATCGACATATTTTTATTTTATTTTATTTAAATTACATTAAATTGATTAAAATAATTTCTATTTGTTTTAAATTTATTTAGAAATGTATATTTCATATGAAATGTTTCTTAAATTTGAGTATCATTAAGGTAGATTAAGAAGAAACAGTGTTACGTTATTTTTTAAACTATTCTCTAAGCAAAAACGTTAACTTTTAACATCTGTAAACAACATTAATTCATTTTAACACTTCCTTGCCTAGCTATTCTGTAAACAAAAACTTTAAACCAAAAGCGTTAACGTTTAGTAAATAGTGTTAAAAATTAATATCATGGGGTGGCTTTAATATTTTAACGTCGTGTTTAAAATAAAAATGGGGTCCTTAACCTAATAAGGTTATGATTTTGATAGCTTTGCAACATGTTAACGTCGCTGTTAAAACTCTGTTTAGAGAATAGCATTTTTTTAACGCTGATTGTTTTTTTTTTACATTACTTTTTAACACCCATTTTGTTGATTTTAAATTTTAACGACCGGAGTATATATCAAAATTATTATTTTTAATTTAATTGTGTGCACATGGTGATTAAACGACAAAGAAAAAGAATTCTTATTTGATAGGCCAACAAACGATCTATTTTAAATCAATGAGTATAAAGAGAGCTCGAGGGTGAAGTAGGGGGGGGGGTTTGGTTATTAATGGTGTTACTGTTGTTACAGCCCATAGCGTGTCCGGTCAAGAAAATTGTTTGCGTGTCTTACGGAATCAATTTTTACACCTTCTCTGTTTGTTAGAAATCGAGGAGAGGGGAGGGGAGGGGAGGGGGTGATTTTTAAAAAATCACCCCCTCCCCTCCCCTCTCCTCATCCAGTTCACTATTTTATGTAAATTAATTATTTTTTAAGGGAAAAAAAATGAAAATATGTAACGCCTTTCTCTTCCCTCCCCACTCTCAACTTCTTTGGGTTCTGCTAATAGACTTGTTTCGTGCTTGGCAGCCAGGTGTGTGTGTGTGTGGCGGGGGCGTTTGACTCACACACACACACACAGTCTCCTGCCTGCCATGACGTCTCAATTACATGGCAACACACACACACACACAGGTAAACTAAGCACGCCAGCAGGTAGAGAAAGAGAGGCAAAGCAAAGCGGTAACTGGTAACGAATTCTGCAGCCACTTTACGAGTCAGCTCAGATGACTCAATTCAAAAGTTCCCCTTTGAAAAAAAAAAGAACAATTCACTCCCTGTTGAGTTTAATAAAAGGATAATAATAATATTATTAAATTATAGATATAGAAATATAGAAATAATTATAGTGTATTGTTAAATTGATTTTTTTTTTTTTTTGTTAATTATGACATTAATATTAGAACGTTAAAAAGTGTAGGGAAGGTTCTTTTTAAATCTTATTGACTTTCATCATATGATTAAATAAGAGCCCAGATCGTAGCTAAGACCCAAAGTAAGGGGTGAAATTAGCTTTAATTTTTTTATAATTTTTTAAAAACGCCTTTATTAAGTTGCTAAGTTCACAAATCTTTCATCATATAGTTAATTATTATGTGAAAAAACTCATTTTTTTGTGAGGCGCAGTTTTCGGCGGGCTATCCGTCAATTAGTTATAATAAGCATATACAAGTGCCTCACGCGGATAAAACTGTTTTTATTTATTTATTTTTTCAATTTTGAACACCTATAATAAGTTTTTATTATATATTAAGATATTAAAAAAAAAATAAAATAAAATAAAAAGCCACCTCCACCGGGCAGTGCGACTAGTTTTATTTATTATTTCTAAAAAGTTTAACAAAGTGCTTATGGTTAAAAAATCTTAAATAGATATCCAAAATTGAAAATTTTTGAAATAGACTAATAATTAAAAATTATTATTATTATTATTTGAATTTCCTATCAGGATCCCCGTTTATTTACAAGGTGATTTCGTGGACGGAGACACACATCTCAAACACAACCGGCCTCTGGCCGTAGCCATCTAACGGCACCCCGTGAAGTTAAATTATTTCCTATCTCTAACTCCTCCTTCTGCGTTCGGTTCTAACTAGTGAACTAATCCTTATTTCTGGTTTCCCGGCTCCTTTTTCCAGCCTCTTCTATGCTAGAGAGGATGTCATAGTTTGAGGAGGAACTCCCTAAGCATCGACTCCTATCGAAGATTGCATCACTGAGAGGGAATCTTCTTTACGTCCCTTCCACAGGACAAGATGTCACTGCAACTCTCCTCGTAGAGTTGCCTAGGGGCTATTGTGGCGAGATCCAATATTCCAATCCAGTGCCTGCTTGAAGATTTGTTTGCATTAAATAAATATTTTTATTTTAATGAAAAAGTAAAAAAAAAAAAAAGAACGTAAAGAAGTTCCCTTTCAGTGATGCATTCCTTGAAAGGAGTCGGTGCTGAGGGAGTCCATCCTCAAACTAGGATATCCTCCACAGCATAGAAGAGGTTGGATAAAAGGAACCAGAAATAAGGATTAGTTAGAAATGAATACAGGAGGAGGAGTTAGAGATAGGAAATAATGTAACTTCACGGGGAGCCGGTAGATGGCTACGCCCAGAGGCCGATTGGGCTTGAGATGTGTATCTTCGTACACGAAAGCACCTCGGGCAAATAAACGGAGATCCCGATAGGAATTTCAAATAATAATAATAAAAATAATTTAATAATTTAAAAAATATTTAAATTTTTGCAATATTATATTATTATGCTGATATTTTTCGCAATAAATAAAGATAGATTATAAATCATAGCGTCAATTTAAATGCTAAGTGAATGCCATATGTTATTTTAATGCCCTCTTTCCTCCTTATATTTCCATGGGATAAGAAAAAAAAAATAAATAAATAAAATCCTTTAAGCTCCGTGTAAATCCCATTGATAAGATGACCAACATCCCCTGGGGGCAAATCAAACATCAACCCACCAGATTTTCCTATTCTTAATGCGGTGTGAAATTTGTTTAAAGGAGATTAGGTAGGGTTGGTTCCCAGGGTTTTTCGGTTGACGGGGGGGAATAAATCCGGGTGGATTAGAAGAGATGACATGCTACAGATATGGTATAAAAATGTTAAAGAGAGTCAGTCCTTGGGGAGTGGCGTTAGTTGTATTAGTCATAGACTCACTTCATTAAAATCCACCAACCAAAAAAAAAAAAAGAATTCACCCTCTACGCCCTTTTATAAGGATTATCCTCTCATGCAATTATGATTTTGATTAGTTGCTTTTCAAATAGTCTACTATTATTATATAAAAGAGAAAATGCAACACATAGACTCGGAAACTACTGAATGGATTTCCATGGACTTGACTTCGGGCTTTTCAAGGGGGAGTAGAAATTGCCGTCTAAACGTTCTTAAAAAAAAAAAAAAAAAAAACACCTGACTATTGTTAGGAACCGACCGAATATTCGGTTTCGGTTTTGCCCAGTTTCGGTCAAAAATCCTGGTTTCGGTTTCCGCCAAAAACCAGCCGAAACCTTCGACCGGCCGAAACCTGAGAAAGATGGGATGAGACTAGCACGAAAAAAAGTCAAATGACCACGTGAGGGAGATCCTGGGTTCGATTCCAGGGGCCATTTGATGTTTGGCCTCGTCCATAAAAAAAAACACACAGTTTTGTATTTTTACTTTCTCTTACCCTATATATGAAATATATAGAGAAAGTATTGAGATCATATCTGAAATTCGATGTCGAGATTTTGATGGAAATATACATGTTTTGAGTCCAAAAAAGTGAGTCCCGCAAATTGGTCTGTGTGTGTGGACATTTTTGACCATGAAGGAAATAAGCTAGGAGGTTGAAATTTTATATTTAAGTTAAACACCTTCCGAACTCGTGTAAATAAGCTTTTAAACAAAATTGGCCAAAAAGTACTAGTACTTTACTGATGTACTTTTTCAGTTTTTTTCGATTTTCTCAAAATTCGCTCCAAGAATTTTCGTTTTAAATTCATAAATCAACTATTTTTTAGATGCTCTTTAAAAAGTATATCAGTGAAATTTTTCGTTGAAATCGTTTGAAGTACACTTTACTCATGTACTTTTTCAGTTTTTTGCGATTTTCTCAAAATTCGATGCAACGATTTTGTTTAAAATTTATAAATGAACTATTTTTTAGATGCTCTTTAAAAAGTATATCAGTGAAATTTTTTGTTGAAATTGTTTGAAGTACACTTTACTGATGTGGAAGCATTCGTAGCTCAGCGCCATCTATGAATCATCGCGTGGTCAAGTTTGGAACTAAAGTGCTAAGAGCGACTAAATATATTTCAACACAAAAAATCTGATGTTACCAGCACGGTGCAAACTTTCTCTTACCTAAGGGTAAGAGAAAGTTGTGCGCTGTGCTCCAGTCACTCCAGTTTTTTTAAAAAAAGGAGAAAAATAAAAACATAATTTTCAATATTATTTGAAAAAAAATACCATTTGAAAAAAAAATTTTAATATTTTTAAAATTTTTTTTTTTTAAAAAACCTTTTAAAAAAAAAAAGAATTGTCCCCAAATTGTCACCCCAACACTTACTGGCATTGTTAAATTGTGTTGTATTGTTGATATTTAAGTTATTTATTTTCGCACAATTCCCTTATCAGATTCTAATTTGTTTTAAATTTTGTGATGTTTCGGTATAGTGCTCTATCTCTGGACTTCCGCTTGACACTATTTTTTGGGACACCCTGTATATTAATATATACCGGTATAGAGGTAAGAGAAAGTAAAAATTATCTTTTAATCTATATAAGTGCCTTAATGTCCGAACAACCTTTAAAGGGGTAAAAATAAACCTAGTTTAGCTGGGCAAAGGGGTATTACACGTTCTTCCTGTCATCATATTTAAATATAGCCTAAAAACTTTTCTCTTTTATTTTTATTTTAACCAAAATCTTTTTTTACATTTAATTTCCGTATATAAATTAAAAAAAAAATATATTTTATTTGTTTCATTATAAACTTTGAATAGAAATGTATTTATTTATTTATTTTTCTTGTTTTATATTAACTCAAATTGGTTTTTATCATTTCTTTAGTGATGATGATTGCCAACACAAACACAAACACAAAATAAACAAAAAAAGGAAGGGTGTTGTAAAGGGATTGACTGCAAATGCTCCCCCTCTCCTCCCCTCCTGTCAGTCTAAACCTCACAAACTCCTCACTTATCTTATTATCGGGTTTATATTTACATTTAACACAATTGAAGGAAGCTACAGTACAGTGGCATACGGGGGAGTCAGAAGGCGAAACAAATTTTATACGATAATAGCATTTTGCAAAAATTTCCCCAATAATTTAAAAAGATTTCGATTTTACCTGATAGGACAAATGGCATAAATTCAGGAGGTTTACTCGAATTTTTTGTTGCATTTGTTCTTTTAAATTGTAAAAAAAAAATAATTTTCTACAATATTACCATAACAACAAAAGATTTGTGTTATTATTATTATTATTTGAAATTCCTATCGGGTTCCCCGTTTATTTACCCGAGATGCTCAAACGCTCGAAGGCACATACCTCAAACCACAACCGGTATAAAGGTAAGAGAAAATAAAAATTAGCTTTTAATCTTTATAAGTGCCTTAATGTCCGAACAACCTTAAAGGGGTAAAAATAAACCTGGTTTAGCTGGGCAAAGGGGTATTACACGTTCTTCCTGTCATCATATTTAAATATAGCCTAAAACCCCCGTGAAGTTACATTATTTCCTATCTCTAACTCCTCCTCCTGCTTTAGTCTCTAGCTAGTGAACTAATCTTTATTTCTGGTTCCTTTTATCCAACCTCTTCTATGCTAGGAAGGATGTCCTAGTTTGAGGAAGGATTCCCTCAGCACCGACTCCTTTCAAAGAATACATCACTAAGAGGGAAGCTTCTTTACGTCCCTTCCACAGGACAGGATGTCACCACCATCACTCCCTCTCCTCGTAGAGTTGCCAAGGGGATATTGTGGTGAGATCCAATATTCCTATCCAGTGCGTGTTTAAGGATTTGTATACATCAAATAAATATTTTTGTATTATGTCTATTTATTGTTGAATGGGCCCGAAACATCAGCACTGGCCATGATTAAAAGACTGAACAACATTAAAAATTTATCGTCCTGATGATGGGAGCGATGCGTTCCTGAAACGTCGACGATATTTAAATAAAGTTTTTATTCTTTGTGGCTGCCTACATCTACCTGTTCCTGTTAAAAATTATGAGATTTGTTTAGGAAAAAAAAGCTTAATTTCGTTATTAAATGAAATTCAAAGGACATTTCTAACTACATACGTTTCAATATATCTTTTGAAGGTTTGAATTCTCTTTCAAACAGTGACATCATTTGGAAGGTGGGGGAGGGTTTAAGTTCACTACTAAAGGTTTGTTGAAGGAACTGCGAAATACTAATAAAATAAAAACGTAAAAAAATTAAAAAAAACAATATTTATAATATGTATTTGTAATAGTCTAAATACCAAAACACCACCGGGAAATTCTCTACCTAGTAAAAAAAAAGTCCATGAAATCCGTTCAGTAGTGTCGGAGTAATGTCTGTTTGGAAAGCATAGAATTCGAAACTAATGAACGGATTTTCATGGACTTTTTTTTAATAAGGTGTAACATTTTCTTGGGTGTCATTTGAGGCTGTTATTAATTCAGATTAGGGGTAGAATACCCTTGGAATATTAGATCTTACCACAATAGCCCCCCGGGCAACTCTACGAGGAGAGGGAGTTGCTGTGACATCCCGTCCTGTGGAAGGGACGTAAAGAAGGTTCCCTCTCAGTGATGCATTCTTCGAAAGGAGTCGGTGCTGAGGGAGTTCCTCCTCAAACTAGGACATCCTCCATAGGATACCAAATTTCACCAGTAATCGAGATAATGATTATTTTGAACTTCAGGAGTGGAGAATCATCATCTCTATCAGGGCGATCCACAGATGGGGGGAGCATCATCCCTGATTACATTTAACGAATAGAGTTATGTTTAAAAAAAAAAAAGATGATTTCTAAAGAGACCAGTCGGTTTATTTGAAGGCGGAGTCACAGACACACAGCCTAATATAAACATGTGTTTGTCTAATTTTATCTTTTTTTTTTTATTCGTCCGGTTTTTGAGTGTAGTATATAATTTCACACACAGAGACACACACACAAAAGTTGTTTTCAATAAAGTTTTTGTTTAATTTAATTATTATCTTTAAGAGAGATAGGGAAAAAAAGGGTTTAAAAAGGGTTTGTTTCTTTTTTTTTTTTTTTTTGATGCCGCCGCCGCTACTGCTGACGCAAAAAGACAAAGGAAAAGGAAAAATGTCTTTCTTGTTGTTGTTGTTGTTTTTGTTCTCAATCAGAATGTTATTATTTAATTGGCTTTGAATATGAAAACGTTTAAAAAGATTTTTTGCTTTGGGTTCCGAATTCACTTCCCGTCGCAAGCGAGAAAAATTTATTTCATTTGAGCTAACAGTCATTTGAATTAAATAAGAATTGGGGTCTAAAAGGTTTTTAAAAATATGATTTATATGCAAGGAAAGTCGAGGGTCCGCTGCAGGAGGGCTTGAGCCAGCTGGAGGCGGCAGAAATTTTACGCCTGATTAACGAGTAGGTATAAATTTTATTTGCTGCCCCTTCCCGCATCACCTCTCTAATTGTAATCTACCACAATGTGTAGGACTACTAATTTGAGAACTAGTTTTCACTATACTATACTTATTATTTGTAACATATATAGAAATCCACAATAATTATTATTATTTGAAATTTCTATCGGGATCACCGTTTATTTACTCGAGGTGCTTTCGTGCACGAAGACATACACCTCAAAACAAACCGGCCTCTGGCTGTAGCCATCTACAGGCACCCCGTGAAGTTACATTATTTCCTATCTCTAACTCCTCCTCCTGCGTTAGTCTCTAGCTAGTGAACTAATCCTTATTTCTGGTTCCTTTTATCCAACCTCTTCTATGCTAGGGAGGATGTCCTAGTTTGAGGAGGAACTCCCTCAGCACCGACTCCTTTCGAAGAGTGCATCACTGAGAGGGAACATTCTTTCCGTCCCTTCCACAGGACGGGATGTCACAGCAACTCCCTCTCCTCGTAGAGTGGCCTGGGGGCTATTGTGGTGAGATCCACTATTCCAATCCAGGGCTTTCTTGAGGATTTGTTTACATTAAATAAATATTTTTATTTAATGAAAAATCCCGCACGCCCAGGATTTGTACACGGATCTCCTTTGTAGAAGCCGACATCCAAGCCCACCACACCAGCGAGCCCCCAATCCACAATAACCTCCCCCACCCCCCACCCCCGGGGCCCCAAAGTTGCTTTTATTTATTTATAAGCAGTGCCTATACGTAAGTCTACATGACAAAGATAGTTACAATAACAATAAAAATAAAATAAAATACTGAAACTTTGAAGTTATCCATTTCATGAGTATTCAATTCGAAATAACCCAATTTGTGCAGCATATGTGCATATTTTGGCAATTTTTAACCCAAAAAAACCTTATTTTTCATGCATATGTTTACATTTATTTAAAGAAAAAAATTTTTCATCAATTTAACTTTATTTAAAGAAAAAAAAATCATGTTTTGAATATTTTTGTGTAGTTGCTTTTAAAGTCTTATTTATGTGACAAAAATTAAAAATTATTTTTAATAGAGGGGGCGGCAAATGGACTTTAGCCTATAGTCTGCACACTCTTAAATCCGGCCCTGTTTACAAGGAAAATTTGTTAATTTTGTATTCAAAATTAAGATTTTTTTAAAGTGAAACTTTTATTTGATCCCCTCAAATTTTTTCTCTCTTCTATCAGCATGTCGCGTTACAAGCCATGACCTCAAAGGCCGTGACGCTACTAGCACAAGTCGTGACGACAAAAATAGGAAAGTTGAAATTTAATATATATGACGAATTATAAAAAAAATAATTGTGAGATTTAATTATTCAATTTTTAAATTGATAAAATATAATTTTTAAAATAATTTCCAAAATGATTCAAATGTTCAATTGCTAAATAAATATTGTTCTCAGTTTTTAACATGCGTCTATTGATTTCCCATTTTCCAATTATTAAGTTAAGATTAAAAACGCGATTTTAATACCCTTAATTGAATAATTTTCTTAAAATTTTCAGTTAAACGCCTACGATCCGATAAAAAAAAGTTTCACTTGCATCGTGATTTCATAAAACCACACAATGATTTTTTTTTACAGTATTCCTTTTGCTTAAATCAACAGCCAACTTCATTGCTTTGATCTAAACATGCATTTTATTTCCCGCCAATTCCGGGATTGTGACAAGCCTCACTGAAATTATAACAATTTTTGTGTATATTCAATTTAATAATTTTTTGATTAAAAAATAAATAAATAATAATTTTAATAAAATCATAGGGTATGTCTTAGTTTCAAATAATATATAATTACATATTCTTTTTATTTACTTTAATAAAAATCCCTTTATTGTTTTTTTTTTTTTATTATTATTTTAAAATATAAGCCATGATTGAAATTTCAATATGTTATTATCTCGTTATTTAGTTCCGACTAAGTAACTATCCTGTATGTTAGTAATTTTGTTAGTTAATAACCATGCAAGATTAAATTTCAATGGTAGAGGGGAGGGGGGAAGAGATGATTATACAACGAATGAATAACTCGATTACGGAGTATAAAATTTTTTTAAAATTAATTTCATTTACCTAAAAAAATATTTATTTTTTTTCTATATATATATATCCTGTGTGGTCTCTCTATTAGAATTTCTAATAATAGAAATGGTAATTATTTATCTATGCTCTATAGCACAGGAAAAGAAAAAATGAATTTGAGTGGAGCCCAAAAAAAAAAATTTTTAAATTATTTATCCCAGAGACTAAATTCTCGCTAAATATGAAATATTATATTCCCAATGAAGTGTATCTTTATTTAAAATTCAAAAAAAAAAATTCATAAGAACCTTCTTCCCAGCTCCTCCACACCATGCAGCAGGTTCCGGATTAACCAATTTAGAGGAATTTCCCAGTTAAAGAACTTGGGATTTTTATCTCAGTTCCTGGGGTGTTCGGCAATATAGGAATTTTTTTTATTATTCGACATTTTCCCAAAAAAACTTTTAAATAGTCAAAAAAAAAAAAAAAAAAAACAGTAACCAATTCTCTAACTACTTGCTCGTTTACTCTATTTTTTTTTAAACAATCCGCTAAATTGTAAATATACAAAAAAAAATAAATAAATAAAATAAAATAGATAGTGTTATTTTTTATATAAACATAAACGATGGAATGTACATCATAGAATTTCACCCCTCAATAATGATTGAAATATTCATGAAAACTTTTATTTCGAAGCAGTGGCGCAACTAGGAGAGGAGGGGAGGGGGATTTGTGCTTAAATTCCACCTTATTATCCCCTCTAAGCTAAGTACTCATTTCGTCTCATTCTTGAAACATATCACCTAGTGTTTCTGATTAATTTGATCTCATATGTTTTTAATTTTTATAAGCATTCATTAAATAGAATGCATAATATATTTCTAGCTTAAAGGGATGAAGACATTTTCCGAAACGTTCCGGATTAAGTAATTTTAAAGAATTATTAAGAGAAAGTAGTCAACCTATAAAAATTATTATCATCGCTCCCGAATTAATTGCAATTTATTACAGACCTCGGTGATGTAGCGAGCTAGGGTTTCTACAAAGAAGATCCCTGTTCAAACCCTGAGCGTGCGGGATTTTTCATTAAATGAAAATATTTATTTAATGCAAACAAATCCTCAAGCAGGCACTGGATTGGAATATTGGATCTTACTACAACAGCCACCAGCAACTCTACGAGGAGAGGGAGTTGCTGTGACATCCCGTCCTGTGGAAGGGACGTAAAGAAGATTCCCTCTCAGTGATGCATTCTTCGAAAGGAGTCGGTGCTACGGGAGTGCCTCCTCAAACTAGGACATTCTCACTAGCATAGAAGAGATTGGATAAAAGTAACCGGGTGGAACCGGTAATAAGGATTAGTTCACTAGATAGAAACGAACGCAGTAGGAGGAGTTAGAGATAGGAAATATGATCTAACTTCACGAGGTGCCGGTAGATGAATAAAAACAGGCATATTTACAAGATTTTTATTTGAAAAATCTGGTGTGACTGGTCGGTCGCATAGAACACACCTTAGGTGGGGTAGGGAGGGGGAATAGCTTACAAAATAATATCTTTATTAAAAATTAAGTTTAGTTTCGCGCAATAATTTAAATAAATCTCAAAAAAAAAAACAACCTAGAATGATTTTTAAATAATAATACCTAAATTAAGTTGTCTTAATTCTTTATTTTTTTTTCTAAGTTCATTCTCAGACACCCTATATAATGATCCACGAAAATAGAAAAGGCAATTTAGCCTCCGCGAGTTGCATGGGGCGTTAGAAAGGTGGGGGGTAGGCGTGACCCTGATGGACAGTCTTCACACCCCCTTGAAATAAAAAAAAAAAAAAAAGGAAGAGGAAGAAGGAAGGGGCTGATTCTAAAACACGATTACAAACAAAAAAAAAAATCTAATCTCTCTCCTACACTTGATGGGCGGAATATAATAAATGGGTCGAGTGATGATCAAATACGCAATAATCGTGTTTATTGATTATTGTTATTTAAGGAAAAAAGACGGGGGGGGGGGATTGAAAATTACCGCCTTTGGCGGGCGGAACGGACGCCCCTCCAGCTGGCTCGGGCCCGCCTGCGGCGGACCCTCGCCTTTTCTTAATCAAGTGCCTCAATTTTTCAATCATTATAATTAAAGCTTTAATTTTACCCATGGGCAAATGTCTAAAATTTTTTTTTGCGCTTCCCCTTTTGAGAATTTGCGGACCCGAGTATTTTTCTAGGACTCTCCATAACATCCTCTATAAGACTGTAAAATTTCGTTCCAAAATTCCAACGGGAAGTTGGTTAAACAGAGCGTTTCAGACGGACAGACGGACGGACACTCCGCTATTATTATATATAGATTTTCAAAAATGATTTTCATGTTTTTTTTAAGTCTATATTTATTATTAATCTTAAAAAAAAAAAAAAAAAATTGCCGAAACCCGGGATCGAACCAGGGACCTTTAGATCTTCAGTCTAACGCTCTCCCAACTGAGCTATTTCGGCTCGTAATAATTTACCTCGTGGTAATGTTAACCTTGGGTTTTTTTTATGTTAAATTTAAAATATTTGCTTATATCTTCTCTTTAATGAAATAAATTCTAATTAAATTTTTTAATTCTTTCTAAATAAATAAATTAAAAAAAAAAAAAATTATTTATAAAATTAATTATAGAATAATAATTGAGGGATTTTATTTTATTTTAATTTTTATTTCATAATTGAGAGATTTTGATTTTAAATTCTCTGAAACTATTGGAAGGATTTTGATGGGGGATTTTTTTTTTTCGGTTTATTTTATGTATTAAAATTTTACTAAAAATTAGATTAACCTTTGACTCACAAAATTCAAAAGAAATTAAGACCACTAATTCAAATATAGTTTTTTTTTCTAAACGCAAAGTCCGCCGAAGTCAGACGGCAAATATATTGAGATTAAATAAAAAAAGAAACAAAATTGAATAATGTTGTTAATGTTTAAATAAAATTTTTCTCTTCCCTGTCAAGAATTTATTTTTTTATATTTTATAAATTTATTCTTGTAATATTATTAATTTATATTTTGAAAAATATTTATACTCAATTTCATATATATATATATATTTTTTTTTTATTAGTTAATAAATTCTGAAATGCGTGTCCAAGTAATAGATATATTTATATGAATGTGTCTGTGTGTGTGTGTGGACAATGAAGATACCCAAAGAGAGAGGTAGAAAAGACAGATTGTTTTGAGGGAGGGGGGGGGGAGGGGGGAGGTTCATATGAACCGGTCGTCGGTCGGTGAGAAGAAGGAAGGTGAAAAAAGATGATTAACTCAGGTGTGAAGTCCCCCCCCCCCTCCCCCATCCCTTAACCCCATGCTGGGTGCCAACCGGAAAGTTTAAGGGAAAAAAAAAGAAAAAAAATTCAATCTCTTATTATTTAGACGTTGAAAGAATTTTTTTTTTTTTTTTTTTATTCCGAAGAATGTAATCTCGCACTGATCGTTTAACACTCACTTAGTTTAGAAGCATGGAAATTTAATCAAAAAAAAAAAAAAAGAAAGAACCCACCAACGCCTTTGCGTTAATAAACCCTTCAAATTTTATATACATGGGTTTTTTTGAAATGATTTATTAATGCATTTAAAGAAAAGATTTGATTAAGAAAAAAAAAAGAGAGAGAGGACATTAGTTTCTGAGATTAATGTTGAAATGAGCATATAATTATTATAAATAGAAACAATTCATTATTGCGAGATTTATACAAAAAATTTTCTTCATCGTTGTTTGTATGTGACGGATCTACAGGGGGAGAAACCCCCCCCCCCCTATTGATGTGACCATCAACGCCTTTTACAATAGATGTTATGTACAAAAATTTTATTTTGTTTCTTTCGGCTGCTGAGGGTTTAAAGCATGTATTTTAAAAAATATTGTGTACCAGGTGACGTTCCACACGCTGATTCCTCGGCGCCTCTCAGCTTGATTGAAATGATATTGGTAACAATATGTCGAGGGCCTTATCAATTTGTTTGTATTTAAGTATATAACGAATTTGTTTGTATTTAAACAAAAAGTGAAAATCAATTTTAATTTGAGACACTCTAAAATGAAATACAACAAAAAAAAAAAATTTTCCTCAAGAAATTTGGTACATTAGTTCAGAGAAAAGAAAAAGAAAAATTTAAGTATTATTTATAATAAAATTTTGCCCTTTATTATTGGATAGTATTACATTACTTATGGAGATAGTGAAAGGTTTATTTAAATTGAGCTTATAAATTTTGTAAGAAAACCCGACCCCGCACCGCAGGAAAAATAAGGGCAAGGATAGAAGAAGAAGAAGAAAATTGTAAGAAATAAAAAAAAAAATTTAAGTTTGGCCGTGAAGCCCATAAAAATAAACTCTTAACTAGGCCTATCACAGAAAAAATATTGGAAAAAAATCCCCATCAAAATCCTTCCAATAGTTTCAGAGAATTTAAAATCAAAATCTCTCAATTAATTAAATAAAAATTAAAATAAAATAAAATCCCTCAATTATTATTCTTTAATTAATTATACTATTTTTCCCCATATTTTTTTTTAATTTATTTATTTAGAAAGAATTTGGAAATTTAATTGGAATTTATTTCATTAAAAAATAAAAATAAAAATTATTCTATAATTAAATTAAATTAAATTTTTATTAAATTTATTTAATTAGAGAAGAGATTCAATGTTTAAAATTTAACATAAAAACCCAAGGTTAACATAGCCACGAGGTGAAATGTTATCAGCCGAAATAGCTCAGTTGGGAGAGCGTTAGACTGAAGATCTAAAGGTCCCTGGTTCGATCCCGGGTTTCGGCAGATTTTTTTCCTTCCGAGATTAATAATAAAAAGTAAAAAAAATGGACTTCATTTTTCAAAATAAAATAACTGCTGCGCCCCATGGACCCACTTGCTCGCCGAAGTCCATTTTTTTATTACTTTTTATTATTAATCTCGGAAGGAAAAAAAATCTGCCGAAACCCGGGATCGAACCAGGGACCTTTAGATCTTCAGTCTAACGCTCTCCCAACTGAGCTATTTCGGCTGATAATATTTTACCGCGTGGTTATGTTAACCTTGGGTTTTTATCTAATTATATAAATTCAATAAAAATTTAATTTATATAATTAATTATAGAATAATAATTGAGAGATTTTATTTTAATTTTTTAATACTCTTAAACTATTGGAAGGATTTTGATGGGGATTTTTTTTTTTAATATTTCGGTGATAGTTCAGAGTTTATTTTTAGGAGCTTTATGGCTAGTAATCTTAAATATTTTTAAATTTTTCGAAATTTGTACCTGAAAATTTTTCTTATTTTTTTCTGCTTATAATTTTATAAGCTCAATTTAAATCTCTCTCCATATGTAATGTAATAATATCCAATAATAAAGTAAAATTTTATTATAAATAAAAAAAAATTGGAAGATTTTATTTTATTTTAATTTCTCTGAAACTAATGTACGAAATTTCATAAATAAAATGTGGAAAATTTTAAAGTTTTAAATTTCTCTCTCTAACTCTGTTTCCTCTGACTGTGGTCAATAAGGGGGAGTGATAAACAGACATATACAACGGAAGTGAGTCGCTAGCGCTTTATATGAGTTAATATGATAATCCTCATTATTTATTAAAAAAAATTAAAATGTTTTGAAAATTGAACTAAAAATTTCATCTGTTAATCGCTTTGGCCTCTGACACACACACACACACACACACACACACACACGCACCACACACACTCGCTCCCTCGTACATTTATCAATTTCATTTCTTGTTAAATATTACACGTGTCAGTCGACACTAATGCTGTTATTTAGAGGATCCGACAACGTTTGTGTGTGAGAGAGAGAGAGCTTACAATTATTTATCTATATAGGATGAACAGAAAACACTAACATTAAAGAACAAAAAAAAAGATGTAATCTTCTTCATATTAATTAAAATTGCCTGTTTCTGTGTTTTAAAATCCAAAACCCTTAGAAAAGGATTTAGTTTAGGAAGAATTTGGATTTCAATCCAAATCCTAAATCCCGGATTGGATTTAGGGATGTACACACTCCAAGTGGAGTTAATTCCCATTTCACAAAAAAGCCCATAAAAATTCAATTCAATTAGTTTTTAAGTTCATTCCCATCAGGTAAAATTTTAAAAATTAAATATCACAATTAAATTACAATAATTAATGATATATTAATAAATTTAAAGGAACTTGGCATATATTAATTTGATTTTTAAAATCCATAGAAAGAGGAGTTCATATCCTCCTAGATTTTTAGGTGATTTCAATCCAAAACCTTAATCCTGAATGGATTTAAATCCAAAATGCCTTTCCCTGTAGAAACCCCAAGTGTAGTTAATTCCCTATACATAAAAAAAAAACCCATAAATATTCTTCACTTAGATTTTTAAGTGTATCAGAGCAAAATTTAGAAATTAAATCTCCCAATTAAATTGCTCTAATTAAGGATATATAAAAAAATTAAAAAAAAAAAAAATTGGCATATATTAATATGATTTTTAAAATTCCATTGACAAGGATTTAGTTCATATTCTTCTAGATCTTTAGGCGATTTCAACCTAAATCGTTAAACCTAGATCCAATTTAGGGATTTAAATCCAAAATTTATTTTCCTGTAGACAACCTAATTGTAGAAAATTCCCTATAGATAAAAAAAGCCCACACAAACTCTTCAATTAGTAGGCAAAAATGAAAAATTAAATCTCACAATTAAATTATTATAATTAATGATATATATACACAATTTAAAGAAACTTTATTAATGTGAATTTTAAAAGCTCAGGGGCCCGCAATTTGTGGGTACGTGGATGGCGACCACGAGCTACCCTAGCTGGGACTTGGCAGTACTTGAGATCCTTGCATGTCAGTCTCTTCCCTTCAATATTTTCAGACCGTGCGACGGGCCTTACAGATCGCAAAAACCCATTCTCTGCTGACCCCGAATTAAAGGCGAAGAATGTGAGTTTTAAAATCCATATCCTCCTAGATCGTTAGGTGATTTCAATCCAAATCCTGAATGGATTTAAATCCAAAATGCCTTTCCCTGTAGTGTAGTTAATTCCCTATACATAAAAAAAAACCCATAAAAACTCTTCAATTAGTCAGGAAGCCGAAGGAACTTTGCAGCCAGGAGATTAAATAAAAAAATCTTTTATTTAATTTTTACTTGCCGACGTTTCGGTCGTCTATCACGATCTTCATCAGGGCAAATAATTGTCAACAATAGGTATTTTAATGTTTACTGTAATCATATACAATTGAACATTGAATCCAAGCAAGTAAATGATAATTTATATACATATAAAAATTAAAAAAAGAAATTATATATGATTACAGTAAACATTAAAATACCTATTGTTGACAATTATTTGCCCTGATGAAGATCGTGATAGACGACCGAAACGTCGGCAAGTAAAAATTAAATAAAAGATTTTTTATCTCCTGGCTGCAAAGTTCTCTTCAATTAGTTTTTGAGTCCATCAAGGTAAAATTAAATCTCACAATTAAATTAATATAATTAATGATATAAATTAAATTGAATTAAATAAAATTATAGTTTGAGTTTTTCAATTATAAAATTATCTCCATATTCGTGAATGGATTATGTATAACAATTTCATAAACACCCAGTAGCATATTTATATTTAAATATTTAGGGAATGCCTTTTGAAATCCGATTAAAAAAAAAGAGACATCAACACACACACACACACTCTACTTTGAAATCGTTTTTCAAATTAACTTTGAATCTAATTATTATCAATCCATTTGAATCGTTTTATTGTTGCTGAAATCATTTCATTTGTCGACTAAACATTTTTTTTTTTTTTTTGATTAGAAATTCCTTCTCTTAAAAAATAAAAAAAAGAGATAAATTTCAATTTATTTACAGTTAGAGAGGTCCCTTTAATAGAAAGATGATCTCTTAATAATTAGCTTTTTAGAAATTGTTCAATTAGTTTAATGGCTTTTTGATAATAGAGAGAGAAAGAAACATCTCTTGTTTTTTTTTTTTTAAGGAAATTCGTAAAAAAAAAAAATTATTTTAATTAAAAATTAAATTTAATATTTTTAGTGAGAAATTAATTTTTTGTTTTTGATGTTTTTACGCCTGAAGGGAGCCGGTCGTTTTTGTATCTGATTGAACGATTTGAACATTGCTATAATAATTAAATGACTGGCTGGCCTTAGATGCTGAAAAAGATCTTAAATAAATGAATCTAAATGAAAAAAAACGCCCCTTTTGAGATTTTTATTTATTGCATAATACCCGTACGCCTTTGGCGGGTTTTACTGATAGTCGCACATGAATACACTCATTAAGGCTTTTGAAAAATAATTTTATTAATGAGACTGGATGCGAACCCGCGATACTTGGTACAGAAGGCCAGCACGCTAACCATATACAATATTTATATTTTTAATAAATAATTAATAACAAAATGTGATCTGTAATTAAAAATTGCCATAATAAGAAATCCCCCCATCAAAATCCTTCCAATAGTTTCAGAGAATTTAAAAATCAAAATCTCTCAATTGTGAAATAAAAATAAAAATAAAATTAAATCCCTCATTTATTTTATAATTAATTATATAAATTAAAATTTTTTTTAAATTTATTTATTTAGAAAAAAATTTGAAAATTTAAGTAATATTTAAATTAATTAGGCCTAATTAATTCAATTTTAAAATAAAATGTCAAATTTGTTCTAAATAAATAAATTAAATAAAAAAATTCTATTTATATAATTATTTTTAAAAATAATAATAGAATAAATAAATTATTATTATTATTATTATTAATGGTGTAAGGCGCTTCGACAACAAAGGCCACACGCGCCACAAAAACCCCCTTTAGCCCAAGATCGAGCACCAAAGACAATAACAAGATAAATATATACATTTTGCAACCATCTTAAAAAAATTAATAAATAAACTACATAACAAATAAATAGATAAACAAAAACAACTTAATAAATAGATGAATAAACTAACAAACAATATAACAAATCAAACCGATAAATAAACTATATAACAAATAAATAGATAAACAAAAACAACTTAATAAATAAATAAATAAACCAACAAACAATATAACAAATCAAACCGATAAATAAACTATATAACAAATAAATAGATGCCCTCGGGGCTTGGAGTAGAGGTTAGCGTGCTAACCTCGTATACCAAACGTCGCGGGTTCGGACCCCATGCAGTCCGATGATTTTATTTAAGCCATTTGGATACCAAATGACTTAAATAAGAATGCCTGGGCCCTAAATAATATATATTCATAACGGTTATCCTCAAAAGTCTTAAATGGCCTAAGTTGCCGAAAAGACAGTGTGAATGTGTGTGTAATTGTGAGTGTGAATGAGAAATAAATAGATAAACAAAAAACAACTTAATAAATAAATAAATAAACCTATAAATAATATAGCAAATAAATAAATAAATAGGTAAACAATTCAATAAATAGATGAACAAAATAACGAATAAATAGACAGCAAGTAAACAATCCAATAAAAATCCAAAAGAATAAATAAATAATTGAGGGATTTTATTTTATTTTTTATTTTTATTTCATAATTGAGAGATTTTGATTTTAAATTCTCTGAAACTATTGGAAGGATTTTGATGGGGGGATTTCTTATTATGGCAATTTTTAACTACAGATCACATTTTGTTATTAATTATTTATTAAAAATATAATCATTGTATATGGTTAGTGTGCTGGCCTTTTGTACCAAGTGTCGCGGGTTCGCATCCAGTCTCATGCGACAATTTATTTCAATTGGATTGGCTACCAATAAATAGAGACCGGGTCTATATGGCCTCCGTTGCCGAAAAAGGCCTTAAATAAATATTGTCTAACGTCTCGACTGCTCTCGTTATCAAGTACTGTGCATGCACAGTACTTGATAACGAGAGCAAGTGCACTTGCTCCGACTCAAGAGAACTAACCATCACGCCGGGATTTCTTTTTTCCATATTTCGGTGGTAGTTTATTTTTGTATTAATTCATTGAATTTAACGATTCGTATACGCGTACACGCAAACAATTTCCCCATTAAAAAAGCATTGGGCCTTTTGAAAAATCAAAGTAAATGTGGAGAAAAGTAGATTTATAGCTGGATAAAAGATGTTGATGAGTAGCAGGATGAACAAAGAAAAGAAGCTAGTATTTATTTCATTTATTTAATACCCATTAGGCTGACGTTTCAGTCTCGATCTTCAGAGCTACAACATAGCAAGGATAAGAATAAATTTTAAAATTACAATACAATTTGCTTTTAACACACTGCAATTATCGGTAGTAATGCTTTAATTTCATGATTCGAAATATTAATCTTTAAAAGAGTTCTATTCTATAAATATATTATTGAACCGAGACCGAAATGTCAGCCTAATCGGTATTAAATAAATGAAATAAATACTAGCTGCTTTTCTTTCTTCATCCTGCTACTTTCAAAATCAAAGTAACTTAATACGTATTTCGACACTAGGTATATCATTTTTAGAAGTTATACATGACTCAATCAGTCTTGTATAATTTCTGAAGATGAGACACTTAGTGTCGAAAAACGTATAAAAATAATAAAACAATTTGAAACACATAACCTAGTGTATAATATAAATTCCCAACTATGTTTCAAAAAGTACTACGGTATTATTAATTTCATTGAAAAAATAAAATAAAATACAATTATCCCAGAATAGAGCCTTGGGATATCCCAGATACAAATAAAAATTTATTTTTACAAATAGAAAAATAAAAATTAATAAAATATAAAATAAATTTACATTTTATATTCAAATATCCTGTTCAAAAAAAAAGAAATTTGAGAAATATTCACGTACAAAGAATATATATATTAATAATTTTTCATCCAATCTAATGAACAAATAAAAAAAAAAGCTCATCATGTATTTATCGTTAAAAAAAAACGTTTATTTTTTTTTTTTTATATATATATTTTATTTTTTCATCCATCATTTACTTGCCAATATCCGTCCAGAGTAAAAGTGCAAACGAATTTTGTGTGGCACAGCATCAATCATAAAAAAAAAAAAAAAAATTGTGCTCACAAAATTAACGTTGATTGACTCATGTTTGTATCGTCGTTCAGTTAGCCAAGTGATCAAACCCTCCCCCCCACCCCCCTTCGTTATTCAATGCCTGTTTTTAATATCAAATTCGACACACACACACACACACCTAAATAAATGCGTCATATTCAACAACAACAACAACAACAACAGGTGTAAATCTTTTTCGATTATGTACTTCAATTATCTTCCATCCTTTTTGCCTTTTCGTATGTCATTTTGTTATATGATTTATTCACTCGTTGCGTTTGTTGTTGTTGTTGTTGTTGTATGTGTGAAAGAGCGAGAGATTCTCAAGTTCTTTGAATAGCTCATCAAGATGAACTTGATTTTTTTTTTTATTATTATTATATATAGCTTTTTTTTTTTTTTTTTTTTTTTCATAAATTTAATAGTAAAATAAAAATGGCGTTTGTACAAATGTACATTGAAATTTTATATTTTTTTACTTTCTCTTACCTATGTATATATGTAATATATATATAGAGAGAAAGTATTGGATTCATGTCAAAAATTCGATGTCGAGATTTTGATGGATCTTCACGTTTTGAGGTCCCCTGAATCCAAAAAAGTGGTTTTCGCGACATGGTCTGTCTGTGTGTGGGTGGGTGGGTGTGTGGGTGTGTGGGTGTGTGTGTGTGTGTGTGTTCAATTTTAAGCATGAAGGAATTGAGCTATGAGGTTGAAATTTTATATTTAAGTTAAACACCTCCCGGGACCGGAAAAATAAGCTTTTAATCAAAATCGGCCAAAGAGTACTAGTACTTTACTGATGTACTTTTTCAGTTTTTTCGATTTTCTCAAAATTTGCTCCAACGATTTTTTTAAAATTCAAAAATCAATTATTTTTTAGATGCTCTTTAAAATGTATATTCTCATTTTGCGATTGAAATCTTCTGAAGACCACTTTACTCTTGTATTTCATAGGGAAGGATAGGAGAAATGGTTGCCATGGTAACAAAATATAAATATTTTCCCATACTTATAAATTTTACATCTTGAATTCAATTGTACCCTACTGTCGGAAACTAAATACATGTCGACACGAAAAATCTGGTGTGACAAGCACAGTGCACAACTTTCGATTACCGAAGGTAAGAGAAAGTTGTGTGCTATGCGCCAGTCCGAATTTTTCTTTTTATTTTATATGTATTAACAAAATGTGGGTTTGTACAATTTCCTATGAAAGTTTTATTGTGTTCCTCAAACTGGAAGTCGGCGAATAAATTAATTTATTGGTTGTTTTTAGCGATCATGTCAAAAATTTGATGTCGAGATTTTTTTAATTTTTTTGGCTACGATTGTCAGCTTGCAGTTTCGATGGTCTTCATCCCATCATCATCATCATATACGAAATAATACATATTATAGTACAAGATTATTTGTATAGTTTTATTTTTTAATGAAATATTTTGTTGTTTCAAACCAGTGACGTCATTTAGAGGGGGGGGAAGCTGATATTTTCTCCCCCTTTTAATTTCATTTCTTATTGTAATGAAAATATTTTTAAATAAAAATACATGATGATTAATTAAAGTGACCACATTTTCATTGAGACAAAGTCGGACAAATGGGATGAAATTGGACGTAACCGAAAAATCATTTGACTTTTTTTTTTTTTTTGGAGTATACGAGATTCGTTCGATCTTTCCAAACTCTTTTTGGCCGAAACCGAAACTTCGATTGGTTCCTAACTAAAATAAATAATAGCAGTACATTTAAAATAAGATATTTTCTAAAAAGCGGGAAAATTTTAAAAATCGGCGGGACGCGGGACAGTTCATCAAAAAGCGGGAGTGTCACGCCAAAATCATAGTTATGATAAATAGAATCTTTAGACTTTTTTTGTACTGGCTGTGAGTGTTAACTATTGATATTGGAGTGGAGTCAGTGGCGTAACCAGGGGGGCGAGGGGGGCGCGAGCCCCCCGCCCCAGGCGCATCGAGCCCTTGGCGCCCCCCGAAACCGGCATAGGCGCCCTACGGCCTCTAAAATATAGCCCAGCGTATGTGATTTTATCATATTCTTTTCATCGATTGTCTTAAAAAATTGATTGTTTTCTTTTAAAATTATATTACAACTTGAATTCTACTATTTTAAATGAATTTAATTCCAAAAATAATAAATAACGTATATAGAGGCTTTATAATTAAAATGCTTTTTATTTTGCAATATATAAGCCTTAATTTGATGTTTTATGGCTGTGGAGATTTACTCAGGATTCGTATAAGCCTTAATATTTAATTTTTTGAAATTCAAAATTTTTTTAAGCATGAAGGAATTAAGCTATGAGACTGAAAAGTTATATTTAAGTTAAACACCCCCCGGGACCGTGAAAATAAGCTTTTAATCAAAATCGGCCAAAGAGTACTAGTATTTTACTGATGTAGTTTTTCAGTTTTTATCGATTTTCTGAAAATGAAAGGGCTTTTACCATTCTTCAGGCCCGCCCGAGCCCGCCCGGAATTTTTTCAAACCAGCCCATTCCCGCCCGAGATTTAATGAATGAATGAACGAATGCCTAGCAATTTTTAAATAAAATTTCATTTGCATGCCCGTCTAAATAAAATACTCTATTTTAAAAAGTTTTTATTCTTTGATATTCTCCCGAAAACTGAATAGTTTTTGAAACAATCACAGAAGAAAACGACATTTTTCGTAAAAGCAAAAAAAATCAAAACAAAAACATACAGGTGTCATTAAAAAACATGTAAATATCAACAAATTCGCTGAGAAAATTACAGGATGCAAGAAATTTGCCCGCCGAAGGCGGGCAATTTGCTCGCCGAAGGCGAGCAAGGGGGTCCAGGGGCGGAGCCCCCTGGAAAAATCGGCGCCCTAGTTGAGCTTCGCCCCCCCCCGCCCTCAAAGGCTGGTTACGCCGCTGAGTGGAGTCAGCCAAAGGAAATAATAAAAAACAATTATATCTGTCGACGTTTCGAGAGCCAATCACGCTCTTTCTCGGGACCTTGACAAAAACAAAGAAAAATTCAAGAAAAAAAAAGTTTGTCCCAAGAAAAATTTCAAAAAGGTTTGCCTTCCCCCTAAGTAAAAATTAAAATGATGTCACTGTTTCAGACAAACAAAAAATTAAAATTTTTAAATCATAGGCGGAGTCAACAAAAAAAAAGAGCTTTCGGCAGTCAAATATATACCAGGCTGACGTTACGGGCCCATATCTAGGCCATAGGCAGGGGGTACTAAACAAGGGGCCAGTGTAGATGCAGAAGGAGAGTATTTTGAAGAATAAAATAAAATAATGAAGAATATTATACATATATAGGTACTTTCGAAAAATTTTTACTAACCAATTCCAGAAACTTTTGACCTCGTATATATAATTTTATGTAGTCTATAATTCACTAATGTCCGTCCGCCTGTGACGGATGCCAGGTTAAACCCTTCTAAATGACGAGGCTTAAGAAATTTCACCCATTGGAAAACGTTATTAAATTTTTCCAGTCACAGTAGCCCCAAGGCAACTCTGCGAGAAGAGGGAGTTGCTGTGACATCCCGTCCTTTGGAAGGTGATGCGAAGTCGGTGCTTAGGGAATCCCTCCTCAAACTAGGACATCCTCCCTAGCATAGAAGAGGTTGGATAAAAGGAACCAGAAATAAGGATTAGTTCACTACCTAGAAATGAACGCAGAAGGAGTTAGAGATAGGAAGCAGGCACTGGATTGGAATATTGGATCTCACCACAATAGGCAACTCTACGGGGGAGTTAGTTGCTGTGACATCCCGTCCTGTGGAAGGGACGTAAAGAAAGTTCCCTCTCAGTGATGCATTCTTCGAAAGGAGTCGGTGCTGAGGGAGTTCCTCCTCAAACTAGGACATCCTCCCTAGCATAGAAGAGGTTGGATATAAGGAGCCGGTTGGAACCAGAAATAAGAATTAGTTCACTAGCTAAAGACGAAAGAAGGAGGAGGAGTTAGAGATGGGAAATAATGTAACTTCACAGGGTGACGGTAGATGGCTACGGCCAGAGGCCGGTTGGGTTTGAGGTGTGTGTCTTCGAGCACGTAAGCACTTCGGGTAAATAAACAGAGATCCCGATAGTAATTTCAAATAAAAAAAAATTAATTAAATGTTTACGTAAGCAAAATGGCGTTAAAAATTTGTTATTATTGCTGACAAGGGAACGGGGAAGGGGAACATTCAAAAATTTGCTTACTTAATATTTTAAATGACCCTTATATTCTATAATAACGTTATTTATATTCGACATCAATCTCAGAACGTTATTTCAAATAAAAAAGAAAAAAAGAAAATTTATTATTGATAAATTTATCACCCAAACTTTCCCAAACGCACAAATTTTTTTTTTTTTTTTAATTTATCAAAAAACTAAATACCATAATTAAAGAAGAAATTCTCCAATTTACATGACATAAAAGAAAAATTTATCGTTAAATTGAGTCATAATAGAAGAAAAATTAATTTTCACCTCAAAGTTGCCTAAAAAAAAAAACAAATCGTGAGTTTTGAAAGCGTTTTAAGAGAAATGAGATGAAAATTATAAAAAAAAAAATAAATAAATCAAAATTGCCAAGTTATAATTTCTATAATCAAAGTTCTTTTTTTTTTTTTTTTTTTTAACTGGCAATCCCTTAACAAAATGCATAGGCTATAATCAAAGTTTAAAAAGGAAAATATTATTATGTTATATCGATCGAGAAAAATAAAATAAAATCATGTGTGTTGTCTTTAATAATTAGTGCCGGGATGACCGAGCTGGAGCTCGGTGGATTTTTTTTTTTTTTTTTTGATAAAATTGGAAAAACTAAAAATTACATCAGTAAAGTACTAGTACTCGAAGTAAAACAAAGACCAATTGACCAAAACTTAGCTTAATTTCAATTTGTTACTGAAATAAATAAAAGTAAATTTTTAAGAAAATTAGACAAATTAAAAAAAAAATATAATAAAAAAACTTTTAAAAAAATGCTTTTATTTAAATTGAACTAAAAAGAGAAAATAATTTAATTGTTCTTGTTAAAATTGTTGAATATTTATGACTTAAAATAAAAGCGTGGGGCGCATATTGATAGCTTAAGGAATTGTATATACTTAGAGCCTCGGAATCCCTTCGAAGTGCCCCACGCTTTTATTTTAAGTCATAAATATTCAACAATTTTAACAAGAACAATTAAATTATTTTTCGCTTTTTAGTTCAATTTAAATAAAAGCATTTTTTTTAAAAAGTTTTTTTATTATATTTTTATTTTAAACTTTTTAGTCTTTTTTATTATAGAGTATTAAAAAAAAGAAGGCTGGATGCGTGAAATAAAGTACCACATTAGTTTGGTCTATTTTGATCAAAACCACCATATAGTGGCGTCATCAAAAATGACCCTTAAGTATTACATTTCATACCTCTAGCCCATCGGGAAGTCTTTGGAAATTACATAAATTCGCGAAGGGTTTCAAATAAAGTACCACATTAGTTTGGTCAATTTTGGTAAAACCCTACTCACAATTTGCGTCTTCAAAAATGACCCTTAAATATCAAATTTCACACCTCTAGCTCATCGGGAAGTGTCCTTAACAAAGACTCAAAGTTGGTGACCTTGAAAGAGTAAGTTAAATAAAAGCATTTAAAAAGTACATCAGTAAAGTACTAGTACCCCTGCTTTCCCAAAGAGGAGGTCAATCGTACTTTATTTTGTATACTACAGATAATAAATATTTAAAATTTTAAAGAAATCGTTAAAGTGGATTAAGAGAAAAGTGGAAAAAACTAAAAAAGTACATCAGTAAAGTACTAGTACTTGAGATTTCCCAATGACCAGATCAATCGTACTTTATTTTGTATACCGCAAATAGGAAATATTTAAAATTTGAAAGAAATCGTTAAAGTGGATTAAGAGAAAAGTGAAAAAAACTAAAAAAAAGTACATCAGTAAAGTACTAGTACTCAAAAGTTCCTAAAGAAGTGACCTAGTGCAATTTCATATTGGTGCTAGAAATAGTTTATATTTAAAATTTGAAAAAAAAAAAGTTAGAATCGTTTTCGAGAACTGATGCGCTTACAAACAAACTTACATTGCTCGTTAAATTAAATTTAAAGTCAGAGCATTCAATTGAAAAATTAAATATTTTCAGGTAAATTAATTATTTAACAAATTTGTGAATTATGTTTATTTGTTTGGAAATCAAACCCAGGATCTCCAGCCTTTCATTTAACTGAATTAACTTATGTACAGAAAAAAAAATTAATAATGACAATTTTTATTTTTTTTATAATAAAATATCTGATATAACCGAGCACAGCACAAAACTTTCTCTTAGGTAATTGTAAGTTGCGTTCTGTGCTGGCCACACCAGATTTTTTGTTAGACATATTAGTTTGGGGAAGATGTGAATATTTTTTTTGCTTATATCTATTCACCGGATTAGTTTGAGGTTTGGTGAATTTGTAGTCTTAAGTGGTCTTAAAACGGTATTAAAACGAGAAATTAATCGGTCCGCAGGGAACGGTAAAAATGACTGGTAAGTTTATTATCTAGAACTACGGTTTTCTCATCTTCCTCCGGACCAAATCTTTTGAAACTCAGCTATAATAATTAGGACGGTGGCCTCTAGGTCTGTTGCAAATTTCATGTCAATCCGTTCAGTGGTTCAGAAGTTATTCGTGCTTCAAGATTTCAAACTTCATAAAATATATCGAAATTTAATTAAGCATTTAATTTAATTATATAATTAATTGATTGAAATCTCTTATTTGTTGAAATTTTTAAATTTTAATTGCCTAATTGGTTTATTTGCGGAATTTAGAAAGAAAATTAAGGAATTTTTTAATTATATCTATGGCTCAGGGGTAGAGCATTAGCCTCTGGTACCAAAGGTCACGGGTTCGAATCCCGTATCAGGCGAGAAATTTATTAGATACCAATCAATTGAAATAAATATGAGACGGCGGAGAAATGGCCTTAGATGCCGAAAAAGACAAATTTAAATGCATATTTTCCCGTACATATCAATTTCTTGTAAAATAGGGCGTGACAAAAATGTGAAGCCAAAAATATAACATCTCCCCTCTCTTTCTCTTTGATCTATGGACAAACAGGTCTCTCTCAATAAATATTCTACTTTGTATAATAGCATATCAATAAATAACTAATTGAGAGATCAGCCTCAAGCGGTGTAATTGTTTTTCTCACGAATAAAAAAAAACAACAACATGTTGTTGTTGTTGTGTTGGTAGGTGTGGGCGGTAGAACAAGAAGAAGAAGAAGAAAAAAAAGAACTAGTCTGCAAGTCACCTTTGGTTAATTAAAATGTTTAACACGGAGGCCCCCACTGGGCAACAAAAGAGAGAGAGAAAATGTACAAATTAATTTACTGACCCCCATGAATTTGACAGATTCCATTCCCTGAGAATTCTTTTCAATTAATTTAATTTAAAAAGAAAAAAAAAAAATTATTTTAAGGGAGGAAAGAGAATAAATAAATAAATAAATGATTAAAGGAAAAAATAAATGGGGTGAACGAAGGCTTCGCATTCTATTTTATTAAAATTAATTAGTTACAAATTTAATTTAAAGGAGGCCCCACAGTGATCGATCAGCCTCAAAATTACTATCATTTCTGATTTTACCAATAAGATTTTTTGTTTTAATTTTAAGTCACACGGCTGCTGAGATCTTTTTAGAGTATAGTCTCGTTTCTAAAGGGGTACCTATCTCAAGATTAATAAGAGCCTGGCGTTGCTTAACTACAACTATTGACTGAAATTATTTAATTCATAAGGAAACGAAAATTGAAAAAAATTATTTAATTTATATAATTAATTATAGAATAATAATTGTGAGATTTAATTTAAATCTTTTTCTTTAATTTTGAAACTACTTGAAGAATTTTTATGGGGCTTTTTTTAAATTAAATTTACAAATTTTTTAGTTTCGGAATAATAATAGAGTTCAAATCCCGTCTCATGAGATAAAAATTAATTTGTACCAATAAAAAAGAGACGTGGTCTAAAAAAAAATAACGAAAAAGACCTTCCGTCGGTCCGTCTGTCTGTCTGCCTAACGCTCTCTATTCAACCAAATTTCTGTCGAAATGAAATTTTACACTCTAGAAAAATACCCTATCCCAAAACCTCAAATGGTAGGCCTCAAAAAATTGCTTGAAAATTTTACCCAATTTGGGTTTATCTCTCTTGTCTTATGAAAAATTAAAGCTTAATTAATCTTAATAATTAAAATAATAGTTATAATAAATATCTCTCTAATTAAAAATAATAAAAATTGTTATATAATTAAATTTTTTTTTTTATAATAGAAATAGGTATTTTTTAACACCAAAATTATACTTTTTATTTTTTAATTTGTTTAACGTCTTTTTCGGCATCTAAGGCCATTTAGACATCATCCCTACTTATTTCAAATGATTAGTAGCCAATTGAAATGAAATAAATTTTTCTCGCTTGGGGTGGGAAGCGAACCTGGGACCCTAAGAGAAGATAATTTCTTCTCTCTGAGAGACGGGTCACAGGGCTAAAAATTATAGTTATACAATAATAAGTAACACGTTTAATTTAAAATAGAATTAATGAATGTATAAATTAGAATAATTAAATTTTTTAGATTCTGAAAGTCTAAAAACGTTAAAAAAAAAAAAACTCATGAAAATTCGTCATTTAGTTTTGGAGTGTTAATGTCAAACAAACAAAAATATTTATTTTCTATATAATTAATCAAAATTAATTAATTATGACACGGCTAGTTAATGAATATAATTGAATTTTTAATTATTTTTTCCAAAACTAAAAAATTTATAAATTTATATAAAAAAAGCCCCATAAAAATCCTTCAAGTAGTTGCAAAATTAATGCTTTAAAAAGAAAAAAATTAAATTAAATCTCACAATTATTATTCTATAATTAATTATATAAAATTAAATTTTTATTTCTGATTTTGATTTCATTATAAATTAAAGATGAAAAGGAAGTTATAGTTAAGCAACGGCAGGCTCTATATTAATCTTCAGATAGGTGACCCCCACCCTTGAAACAAGTGACCTAAACTCTAAAATGACCTCAGCATCCGTGTGACTTAAAAATTGAAATAAAAATAAAAATCTAATGGGAAAAATGAGAGATGATAAAAAGCTCAAAAAAAAAAAAAATGATAGTAATTTTGAGGGAAAAATAGATAGGATAGGCTAGGCCGATCGAACGAATATCACTATCATTGATCGATATCTCGATAGGTTGTAATTTTGTTAAAACAATGTATCGTTATGCCAGGAGGGGAGAAGTAATCTTTTTTTTTTTTATTTTTTTTAACGCCACTCCCTTTTCATCTTCAGATAACTTAACAAAAATTAACATAACAACAATAAATATTTATTTTTTATGATGATAATAATAATAATAATAATTTTTTTTTTGTTTTATTGAGTTCTATTACAGAAATCTAACATTCTTCTGGTTGTCGGTATTATTAATGAATGAAAAAAAAAATTTTTATAATATGACCACCCTTTTTTTTAAATTTATTTAAGGTCTCTTTAGGCGATTTGACCCGTCTATGACCACCCTTAGCAAAATGTGAGTTATAAAATAGCCTACAAAAAAAAAAAAACATTCCCCGGTTGTTTATCCCTGGTGCATCGTGCACGCAGACACGCACCAATCCCAGTACCGGTATCTGGTCAAACCATCGACCCGGTTCCCAATGATTGGGAGTGAGACGCCCTTCACCACTATACTCCCAAAAGATCGGAAAATTATATTATTATTTGAAATTCCTATCGGGATCCACGTTTATTTGCCCATTTTACGTGCTCGTAGACACACACCTTAAACCCAACTAGCCTCTGGCCGTAGCAATCAATCTACCGGCACCCTGTGAAGTTACATTATTTCCTATCTCTAACTCCTCCTTTTTCTTTCGTCTTTAGCTAGTGAACTAATTCTTATTCCTGGTTCCAACCGGTTCCTTTTATCCAACCTCTTCTATGCTATGGAGGATCTCCTGGTTTAAGAAGGGACTCCCTCAGCACCGACTCCTTTCGAAGAATGCATCACTGAGAGGGAACCTTCTTTACGTCCCTTCGACGGGATGTCACAGCAACTCCCTCTCCTCGTAGAGTTTCCAGGGGGCTATTGTGGTGGGATCCAATAATCGAATCCAGTGCCTGCTTGAGAATTTTTTTTTCTTTTTAAGGTCTTTTTCGACAACTAAGGCCATTTAGACACCACCCCTATTTATTTCAAATGATGCTTGAGGATTTGTTTAAATATTTAGAACAGGGCCCCGGCCCCCTAGGGGTCATGGATTGTCTGCACGGGGCCCCGAAGAGTCGCAAATGTAACAAATAAATTATTATTGTTAAATAAGTTTAAATACTTGAATTACTTGGTTAATTTTTTTCACGATACTGATCACATTAGTAAAGGCATACATTGACTAGTAATTGTATGCATTATCGAAATTCAAAATTATAATTAGTTTTTCAACCAATCTGAATTTAAAAAAAAAATAGAGGGGCAGTGAGATATTGACTTGGGTTTCAAGGAGGCCGCGACTTCAAATAGTTTAAAAAGCACTGGCTAGTATTCGCGCCTCCCCTAAGACTAGTCCGGGCCTCACAGTTTGGAAAACGCTGGTGTATAGTTTACAATATTTGCCCTGATGAAGGTCGTGATTTGCGACCGAAACGTCGGCGAATAAAAAAAAAAATAAAAAAATAAAATAAAATAAAATAATAAAATGGAATAAAATATTTTTTTATCAAATCTCTTAGATGTAAAGTTCATTCGGATACTAATTAAATTTTCACAGCCTTAAAACATCAAATTGAATAAAAATATATGTTGAAAAGAGATTCTGAAGATTGTCATCAAGATGAACTTTATTTAATTTAATTCAATAAAATAAAATGGCGGTTTAACATATATATATATGTTTAGATATTTATTTTTCTCTGACAAAGGGAGTGCATAGCCTTCATAACACCGATTTGAGCGAAAAATTTTTTATGTGTAGTACTTAATGAAAAACAAATTCTGTTAAAGCGAGAGAACGCGCTTCTCAACCATTCGTCTAAAAAAAAATGTTAAAGATTTTGCCAGCATACCTTAAGCTGTTACTAACAAGAACGATTCAAAAAGCCGCGATGAGTAGATCGGTAGCGGCTCACATACGCGATATTATATATAATTTCTTATTTACAAAAAAAATTAGTTTCACAGGGGGAGATTTGAACTCGGGAAAGGCATGCAGGCAAAATCTTTAACTTTTTTTTTCTTCTTTTTTTAGACGAACGGTTGATTAGTGCGTTCTCTCGCTTTAACAGAATTTGTTTTTCATTAAGTACTACACGTAAAAAATTTCAAATCGGTGACATGAAGGCTATGCACTCTCCTTGTGAATACTAGAGCACGAAAAATTATACATATAGATAGGTAATTATAAAATTCCGTACACAAAATATTATTTTAACAATATGATTAAAGAAAGACGAGGATCCGCCGGAGGTGGGCCCGAGTCACTTGGCTTAACTGTTATTATTTAATAAATCTCGTATATCTAATTTAATAATGTTATATTATTCAATATTAAAAAGAAAGAAATTTAAAAAAATATTTGAAGGTGACTTTAACAGTAAGAAAAAAGAAGATATATATATATTTTAAAAGAGTGAGAGAGAGAAGAGAGAGATTTGTTGGAATGTTGCTTCACAGCTTCGGAAAGCGCGCACCGCACCGACAAAAGGGCTTTAACAGCTTC
The DNA here is from genome assembly GCA_023213315.1 of Euborellia annulipes. Taxonomy (NCBI): domain Eukaryota; kingdom Metazoa; phylum Arthropoda; class Insecta; order Dermaptera; family Anisolabididae; genus Euborellia; species Euborellia annulipes. The sequence continues at coordinate 29,002 of JAKCPI010004386.1, read as the reverse complement.
GAACGTGGCAAAATGACAAATGAAGGCCCAAGCCCCCCCCCCCCCCCTAACTTGTTAACAAGGAGTGTATGTACCATCTTTGAAATCTTCATTCACACCTACACAACAACCATCTCGCTCTCACTCCTATTCCTTATTATATTACGAGATATACTACTAACACTCTTAACTGGGCGTTACACCAAGATATAGTTCCTATTTAAGAAGACTTGATTATAGCTTATTTTAATTTCTAACAACCTTTTTTTTTTTGACAGTCTTTTTTTTGTCCATTTATTATAATAATATTTTTTAACTAGTAAATAATAAAGTGAAAGATGTATTTTGGCAGTTTGCCGGCATCTTTGAAGCAAACAAAAAAAAAAAAAAACTAGCTGCGCAACCCCACTCTCTTTTTTAAAGTAAGCCCTAAAAGCTTAATTCGTTTATAATTGTATTAAGTTAATAATTTAATTACCAAAAATAATAAATGAACGACTTTTGACTTGAGCAGTTTTTCACGTAATATTGGCAACATTGCATTCATCAACTATCTATTTTAAATCTTAAAAGCCTTCAATTTTATTTTATTTAATATATTACAATGTTTAATGCAAATCAGTTTAAACACAATGGACGATTTGCGAGAAAAAATATCGTAAAATGGAAAAAAAATGTAACTGACAGCGAGAAAAGAGTATTATTTTATGCGACGTTGCCAGACTGGTCTGAGTCTCATTTTCAAATATTTGTGACTGTCACTTTGGAGAATTTTTTTGACTTTCTTGTTAAAATATCTTTAAAAGATTTCGGCAGAAACTTTTGATTTTATGTTTAACGTATTCCTCGGAAGTGAATTGATAAAAATGTAAGTTTTTGTTTTTGTATCTATTCCAGAGATGGCTATATAATTCGATATGTGTGCGTTTCGTCGATATTCCCCATAGACTACATGTTAAATTTCAATTTTTTAAAAATTAATCACACGATAACTCTGCGTTAGATCTGCTTCAAAATTTTATTTTAAACGTATGTGATAGTGATTAATAACATATTAAAAAAATAGCTTTTAATCTAATAAAGTGCTTTAATGTCCGAACAATCTTAAATGAGTTTTCCGTCGACTAGTTTCTGAGTTAACCCATTATAAAGGAAAAAATTAAAAATAAAGTCAATTTGTTTTAATCCATTTTTTTTAAACTGTAGAAGATAGGTTCTAATTGAAACATTGTGTTAAATAATAATTTAAATGATACACTAGGTGATATGTTTCAAATTTTTATTGTTGAGATATAAGTGGAAAATGTGATTTTAACTTTACTACTTCTCGAATAAATAAATTGTTTTTCAAATTTATTATTAGAGGTATTATTTTAGGTTGACAATGAAATAATACACTTTATACAGATTCAATTTCAATAATACTGTCATCTGCAGAAGCGAAATCTTTTGTTGTCATTCCATTTCTGAAGATGACAGCCATGTCGAAATACGTACTTAAAAAATGAATTATTTCACCAATAAAAACTTGAAATCTATCACCTAGTATGTCATTTATTTAATATTTTAATTTTATATAATTTTATAATAATTAGAATTTTTGAGTTTGCTAAAAACTAAAACATCTCAATATCACTCGAATGTGAACTTATTTAAAAAAATTTAGAGTGGCGAAGGACTTTTCTATTTTTAGTGCAGAGGCTGTAGCAATTTTACAAGCTCTGACTTATATCGAAAGTTTAAGTGATTTTAATGATTTTCTGATAATTTCTGATTCGCAGAGTGTGCTTCTTTCGATCAAAAACTTTCACAAAAACAACTGTGATGATCACTTGATCTTCTACATAAGAGATAAGATTGTTAAGCTCCGTAAAAACATCGTGTTCCTTTGGTGTCCCTCTCACAGGGGAATCAGGGGTAACGATTTCGCGGATTCTCTGGCAAAAGATGCGATTAAGAGTGGAATTCTCTTCCATTCGCGTCTCTCTGTCTCGGATGCTGTGTCTCTGGTTAGGAGACACAGTATTTCGGAGTGGCAGGGGTCGTGGGAAGTGTCTTCCTTAACAAAAGGTTCTTATTTTTCTCCATATGTCCAAAGGTTGGCGGCGTCCTTGGTTCCATGACTCGCCATTGTATAGGAGGCTGCTGGTTCTCGTTGTTCGTCTTAGATTGGGACATATAGCGACCCCAAGGATGTTGCATCGTTTCAAGATGAGACCCACGCCCTTTTGTGATTGTGATAATCAATCCATTGGGACGTGGAGCATGTTTTTCTTGGGTGTCGAAAAACAAACATCAGGCTGATGTTCTCTACGGAGAAATCGGTCTCAAAGTTCCTTGTCCTACGAGTATGAGAATTCTGTTATCCTCTTTCAATGGTTATCGTCGTGGAGCGGAGGAGTGTAAGTCACTTCTAAAATTTCTGATATCATCACGGTTGTTTTTGTGAGAGTTTATCTTTTAAATTCTTCTATTTATAAGTAATCTTGTTTTTAATGTTTAAATTCTTAAGTGAGAGCTGGCCAAATGGAGAATTGTCCGAGGCCATTTAATTAAATAAATAATAATAATAAAAAACATCTCAAATAAAATTATTTATTAAAAAACAACCATAAAAATTCGTATTTTAGGAGGTAAATGCGTTAGAAAAAAAAAATTGAAATTACTGGTAAATCTCACAATTGGCTTCTACAAAGAAGATCCCTGTTCAAACCCTTAGAGTGCGGGATTTTTCATTAAATAAAAATATTTATTTAATGCAAACAAATCCTCAAGCAGGCACTGGATTGAAATATTGGATCTCGCCGCAAATAGCCCCCATGCAACTCTACGAGGAGAGGGAGTTGCTGTGACTAGGGATGTGGTATCGAAAAAATATCGATACTTGTACTTGGTATCGTATCGAAAGAAAAGTATCGATACCAGAAAGTATCGAAAGGAAAGTATCGAGTATTTCTTAAATTTGAGTATTTTTTGAAAATTTTTTCGGCATCTTAGCCCTTTTATACTTTAAACGAAATACTTGTTAATAAAAGAAATTGATTTTCGGTTTAAGCGTGGTTTATTTATAAAAATTACATCGTTTCGGCCAATTATTTTCAGGTACAATTCAGTCAAGATTACAAAAGTTGTTACATCTGTGACAATCTCATTTGAATTTTGAATTTGAGTGTTTTCTCAACTAAATAACAACTTTTGTAATTCAGGATTCGCAGGGACTTTGCAGCCAGGAGATTAAATAAAAAAATCTTTTATTTAATTTTTATTTGCCGACGTTTCGGTCGCCAATCACGACCTTCATCAGGGCAAATATTGTTAATTATACACGATCTTAGGTATCTTATTATTCATTGCAATTAAACACAATTTCCTTTTTAACTTTGATATGTACAAAATGTTATCATTTACTTGCTGCTCGGAGGTCTCTTCCTCAACTTTTGTAATCTTAACTGAATTGTACCTGAAAAAGGTCACCGAATGACTGGCCGAAACGTTGTAATTTTTACAAATAATCCACAGTTAAACTGAAAATCAAATTCTTTTATTAATGATAACAACTATGAAAGCCTGAACTCCAAAAAAAGAAATACTTGTTATTAAATTAATATATAATGCGCTCCAGGCATTATTATTTAAACCATTTGGTAATTAAATGAGTATTATAGAAAATGAGTTGACTGAAAAATTGCGCAGGCGGGTTGAGCGGCTAGTATAGTCTAAATTTGTGTATTGTTTAAAATCTATATGGCCTAGGATGCCAAAAGGACCTAAAAAACAAATTATATTTGAATGAGTACTTTTCATTCGATACCGGCAATCAAGTACTCTTATGAGTAAAGTATCAAAAAAAAGTATCGAGTAAAAAGAGTACTAGTATCGATACTTTTTCTTGTCCCTAGCTGTGACATCCCGTCCTGTGGAAGGGACGTAAAGAAGGTTCCCTCTCAGTGATGCATTCTTCGAAAGGAGTCGGTGCTGAGGGAGTTCCTCCTCAAACTAGGACATCCAACCTAGCATAATGGAAGGTAAGTGTGCTGTGCGGCAAGTTACACCAGATTTTTAATACATTATTGATGAGTGGGGAGGAAGGGAGGGGGGGGGGGTGGGAGAGCCTTAATATTCATCCATCAGTGTATTTATCCATTTTGTAATGAGCCATCTTTGTTTAGGGTTATTAGAATATAATAATTAAATTACAAGAGAGAGAGAAGAAGAAAGGAATAAGAGAGAGAGAGAGAGAAGATAATTTATCACATTTCAAATTGAGAGAGATCGTTTTTTTTTTTTTTTTTTTTGAGCCTAAATGCTCATCCTGATCATTAAATGTTCCCTCATAGCCATTAATCGTGTCTTGTCTCTCTCTCTTTCTCTGTCTTCTGACACCAACACTAACATATTATACACACCTTTGAAATTCCTTTATAAACACTCCAAGAACTTTCATAGAATAGATATATATAGAGTTCAAATTACAATTGAACTAGTCTATTTAATTGATAAAATTAGTATAAGAAGAGCAAAATCCCCATCCAAATGGAAAGATCGTTCGCCATTTTCAAAAATTGGATCTATATCTAAATCCTGGATCTTTAAATCTTATTTTTATAATTTTTGATTTCTTATATCAAAATGCTTTCGTTAGATCTTTTTTTTTTTCATTAAATAAATAAATAAAACCCATAGATATAAGCAGAAGTAATAACAATCAAAAGTTAGAGTGTTTTATTTTATGCGACGTTGCCAAACTGGTTTGAGTCACGTGACTTACTTTTTTTTAAATATTGGCGACTGTCATTTTCGGGAATTTTTTTGACTTTCTTTTTAAAATATCTTTAAAAGCCTTCGGCAGAAACTTTTGATTTTATTTTTAACGTATTCCTCGGAAGTGAATTGATAAAATGTAAGTTTTTTGTTTTTGTATCTATTGCAGAGGTGGCTATATAATTCGATATTTGAGCGTTTCGTTGACATTCCCCATAGACTACATGTTAAATTTCAATTTTTTTAATAATTAATTACACGATAACCCTGCGTCAGATCTGCTTCAAAATTTTATTTTATATATATGTGATAGTGATTAATAACATATTAAAAAATTAGCTTTTAATCTATATGCCTTAATGTCCGAACAACTTTAAATAAATAAAATAAAATTCAAAAGATTTTATTTTTATATATATAATTTTATTAGAAATTAAAAACACTAGGTTATAAATTAATTAAAAATTAATGTTTTTAATCCTTAGTCAGGTTTATTCTCTAAAAAAAATTTAAAATCAACAAATGGGTGTTAAAAAGTAAGGTAAAAATTAACAGCGGAGTTAATATGTTACTTTTATTTCAAATCTATCAAAATCATAACCTTACTTTTTAGATTAAGAATGTCATTTTTATTTTAAACACGACGTTAAAATATTAAAGGCACCCCCTAGACATGGCATTAATTTTTAACACTATTTACTAAATGTTAACGCTATGGCTTTAAAGTTTTTCTTTACAGAATAGCTATTTGAGGCAAGGAAGTGTTAAAATGAATTAATGTTGTTTACAGATGTTAAAAGTTAACGTTTTTGCTTAGAGAATAGACCTGATTAAGTGTTAAAAAAAAAATTATATATAAAATGTTTCAAATTGAGCCTACTGTTTAAATTTTTAAAAATTCTGTATGTAAACCATAAAGAAAAAAAAAGTCAGAAAAATTTAATTAATTTCTCTGACTAAAGATGATGTTAAACTCACGACCGAAACGTTATTTATTATAAATCTTCCATTTAGTGAATACTAAATATAACAAACACCCTATAGTCTAATATTTATGCGTGTTATCCAACTTTCTCTTTAACAAAAAAAAAAAAAGAAAAAATAAATAAATCTAAGGATTAAAGCCCCCGGAGGAGGGAAGGAGGGGAGGGAGTCCTTATTTAAGAATACATAATATTATAAGAAAAGGTAATTATGTTGATAAGGGATTTAAACGGTTTGCAACAAGTGCAATAAATATTACACACGTTCATCAACTTTATTTTTATTTTTTAATAGGATTATGATGTTATTTAAAAAAAAAAGGGATAAAAAAATGATTGAAGGTAAATTCAGGGTTTAAAAAAAAAAAGAATATATCTATATTTTATGCAAATTATTTTTTTGGTTCTCGATGACATGAGAATTATTCTACACTCTACACACGTTTACAAATTATTAAAAAAAAAAATTTGTCGAAAAAAATCTGGTGTAAGTAACCACACAACAATGTGCTGTCACACCAGATTTTTTTAGTGTCGAGACTGATTTAGTTACCGTGATAGTAATTGTTATCTATCTTTCCACTGGAGTACAAGAGTAAAGTGTGCTTCAAATAATTTTAAAACTAAAATGGAAATAGAAATTTTAAAGAGCATCTAAAAAATAATTGATTTTTGTATTTTATATAATTAGATATTACTTCATGTACACGAAAAAAGATGTAAGGGTGTGCCGCCGGGAGTTGAACCACGGATCCACCGATTTGCGCTCAGTGTGCCCTTACCTTACGCCCTTACACCCTTATTTTTTCGGATATATGAAGGCCGAAAGAGCGGGCTGCGCGGCTAGTAAGTAAATATTTCCTAATAACATTAATACCAAATCTGATTGGGGTTGGGTGTACTGGTGCTTTAAACTATTATTTTTGATGACGAGTAAAACTGAGACAACTGTTTGATGAGATTTTCTGTCAGGTGGGTAAGTATATTTCTGTAGGTAGGTGGTCGGGATCGTAGTTCTTGTTCAGGGAGGTCAAACTCGGTTTGTTTACATTTTTCTCATTCCAAGAGAGTGACGTCATGGAGCTCCTCCTTTTGTAAAATATCTTTCGGAACAAACCATTTATAAATATTTATATACAAGATATTTTTAATAAAGTAGTGTAAATACCAGGGTCTAAATTAGTTTAGTTAGAAACTATACAATTTGCAAATAAAACAAAATGAATATGAACTAGGTTATGTGCAGTCAACAAAGCTGCCAAATAGAAAAATACAAGCAAGGAGGAGCTTTATGACGTGGACCAATCAAAAACTGTGACCGGAAAATTGTTTCTTTACTATTTTCTGACCAGCCTGTGTATTTTAAAGACCTTGTTCTTGTTGTATATTTTTCGTTAAGGTTAAGCGATTCTGTTTATAAATTGGGCAGAGTGTGATGTAGTAGTGTTCAGGGGGTGGCTATTGCTGAGCAAAGACAGTATGGCGATGAGGACATGTTGAATCGGAAGAGATGCGAGGGGCTGCGCGTGTGGTTTGTTCTTAGTCGGTTATATAAGCATATTGAGAATCTTTTCTTTTATAAAAACAATGAAATAATCACAAGTAGAAAACGCATGGGTTGGACTTAATATTGGCCCTCACTGTACTTTAATTGCAAATAAAAAAAAGTTGGCGACCCTAGTTGTGATGATTAATATTGAAGAAGTCCCCTCCTCCGTTAGTGGAATATTGAAATTAAACTTTATTTTTTATATAAATATTTTATATATATGAGAGGATAATTGGAAAAATAACGAGATTCTCTTTTTCTCTCTTATTGATGACTTTATCTTGGTTGTCATCATGAGCGCGGCGTTCTGCTCTCATCATTATTTCTATCTGTGAATCAGGAGCATCTATCGATTCAAAAGGGAATCTTCTCTCTCTCTCTCTCTCACTCACTCACGCCCTTTCGTCTGTCTGTCTGTCTGTGCGATAATAGTCAAAAGCCAAAAGGGAGGAGATAAAATTAAGAGTTGTACTAACATTAATTACATGGAGCAAGGAGCAAGGAAGGGATGACTGGATGGCTGTTAGGGCGGTTTGCCAATGTACACACACATATGTTCCATCCCTCTCTCTCACACACACACACACATACACAGTGTGTGAGTTTATCTAACGTTTGAAAATTGCCAACTCTAGAAATGTTACGCATAGAATTGTAAATGAACTCAAATGATTTCCCTCTTCTCTTCTCTCTCTGTTTTATTTTATTTAATTATTTATTTTAATTTCAAGATAAGAGAAAATATCAATTTCATCGATCTAACGCGTTGGTTAAATTAAAAATACAAGGTTATATGTTTCACATACAATTTGTAAGTTTGAACCTTATTAAACTTGCTACAAAAATATCTTCAGTTTTAGAGAAAAGTAAATTTTTAATATCAATGGTGGTGTGGTCTGGGATTCGATAATACTAGTAACTGCATCCCTACAGTCACTAGATCATAGAAAAGATATCTTCACTATCTCTCTTCTACAGGTATTACCATGGTCAATCTCTCCGAATTAAAATCAATTATCCCACCCAATGCAACATATTCACGGAACTCAAGAGACATCTTCCAGCATCCCTATGCTGTTCAGATCACGACTAACAGAACAAAACAATTTCATTCTTCCTTTGTCCCCATGACCTCCCGTGATTGGAAAACTCCCTCGTCTATCTTCCCCAAAACCTACAATCTTCAGACTTTCAGTCTAACCTCAACAGGCATCTTCTCGTTCCCGCAGTTGAGTTTCCCCTTTTGCTTCTCCTTTTTGTTTTTATTTTCTTCCTGGCTGCATGTGACTATTGGTATTATAGGTGTTGGACCTTTCACCCATTCCAAAAAAAAGCAGTAAGGCTCTCATTTACAATTTTATTATTATTATTATTTTATTTTACTGGCGCACAGCACACAACTTTCGATTATCGAAGGACCATGTCGCGAAAACGACTTTTTTGGATTCAGGGGACCACAAAACGTGTATATCCGTCAAAATCTCGACATCAAATTTTTGACATAAATCCAATACTTTCTCTCTATATATATTAACATATATAAAGGTAAGAGAAAGTAAAAATACCTTCAGTTTTAGAGAAAAGTAAATTTTAATATCAATGGTGGTGTGGTCTGGGATTCTATAATACTAGTAACCGGCAGTAAGGCTCTTATTTACAATTTTCTAAAAATTTTTTTAAAATAATCCCTCTTAAAAAAAATGCAAATCGTTGAAATATATAGAAAAATCAAGTATGAGTTCAATAGGAACTGATTTAGTGACGCCTCAAATGGCTAAATGTTTAATTTAGACACCCCTAATATCATTTTTAATATCCCTGAATGCGAAAAAAATAATATAGCTATACAAACTTTATTTTTGTGAAAAATGAACTAACAAGAGGAGTGCACTGGCCTTCCTGTCACCGATTTGAACGAAATTTTTTTTTATGTGTAGTACTTAATGAAAAACAAATTCTGTTAAAGCGAAAGAATGCACTTCTCAATAGTTCGTCTAAAAAAAAAAAAATGTTAAAGATTTTGCCAGCATGCCTTAAGCCGTTGATAACAATAACATTTACAAATGCCTGGACCCCACAATAGATATATTTATTTCAACGGTTATCGTAAAAGTCTTAAATGGCCTAAGTTGCCGAAAAGACCGTGTGAATGTGTGTGTGAATCTGAGTGTGAATGAGAAAAAAGTGTGAATGTTTTAAAAAAAAAAAAAAAAAAAAAAAAAAAAAAAAAAATTTGACAAAAGCATCAGTGGCTACCAAGTCAGTATAGCAATTCTGAAAGAAACTTCAGACTGCAATAAATATGATGTGACTGTTTCTTGAGGCATTTAACAAATGGCATGTTATTTAAAGCTTATTATTTAATCTCTTTATTGTTAAGCTAATTTTTTTATTTTAATAACCTTCGCATTCTATTTCTATTTTCTTAAGATTCCAAAATCAATAGCAAGTGTTTTTTTTTTCCCTTCTCATTCTCTCTCTTTCTCTTTTTTTTTTCTTTGATAAAATCACCCCTAAAAGGAGTAACGATGCCGGAGACTTAATTAGCCCAGGGAGCAAATTGGCAAGTTGCCAAGTAGATATCATATAAGGTGGAGGAGCTGGGAATACCACCACCACCACCCCTCTTCTTCTTCTTCTTCTTCATCCTCCCTTTTGGTTTAATGAATACATGAATGCACACACAGGCAGTTTCTGGTAAAAGTGTTTTTTGTATGCATACACAACCAACTTAATGAATAAACAAAACATTTTGTGTATATAAAAGAAGAAATCCAAGTAAAATTGTCTCTGCTAATTTGCTCTCTTCTGTTTATTATTCATATATGACTTTAAAGAAGCTTTAGTCCTTGATTAGACCTAATTTACACACAAAAAAAAAAAATGCATGCTAATGAAAGCTATTTGTGGGAGAATTTTTATTTTCGTACAATAAATATTGTATTATTGTAGAACAGAGGAGGGTGTATTCTTCCGGTTGTTGGAACATTTGGGAGGGAGCTCTAAAAATCCATTTTAGGTTTAATTACACTGGGTCTGCATGAAAAAAAAAAACTGAATGTGATTTGTTACAGTTTTTTAATCGCTAAAGCCGGCCATTCACGATCGCTCCATCCGTCTAAATGGAGCGATGTCACTCCGAAAACAGACCGTGAGTGGGGAAAAACAAATGGATGACGTGGAGTGTTAGGATGAGTTGGTAATTCAATCCGTCCAAATTTCAGTTTCATCAAGTCATCCGTCCATCACTCCAACTGATTGTGAATGGGGAAATTCACGTGGAGCGACACCAAGCCTTCGCATCAGCAGTTAATAAACCAACAGAAGCCAATAAAAGTAAATCTGTATCCATATTCAAAATAGGTTTCCACATAGCACAAAATATTGCAGCAATGTTGTAGAAATATTGCGAATCTTGCATAAATTCCCAATTAATATTGAAGGAATATTGCATCAATATTGCAAATCTTGCAAAATATTGGCAACATTGCAGCGGAATATTCAAAGCTAGGAATATTGCTGCAACGTTTCAGCAATATTTTGCAATATTCCTATGTCCGCCTTTTTGCAACATTGCAGAAATATTGCATCAATGTTGCTGCAATATTTTGTGCTGTGTGGGTTATAAGAAAAGCACGCACACTCGATGAAACACATACTGGACGTGGAGTGACCGTGAATGGGGGTAATCTTTTGGTATAACCAAATGGATAATCCATTTGGAGCGATCGTGAATGGCCGGCTTAAAAATATCAAAAACATTCCATTGTGTCAGGTTTTTTTGTAAAACGCATATTAAGAAGAAGCAGGAGTATCCTCCTAAATTTATCTCTGAAATTACCCGAAGTCCAATACAAGCTTTGTGATTGGCTAAAAAGTAGGGGATCTTAACACTATCTTTCAGTATAAGGCTGGAAACAGCTTTGACTCACACTTTACAGGTTGTTCAAGCCCGATAAAGCAATTTATATGGCTACTATGCACGTATTTTAGATCTGGATTATGGTTCCAAGAGGTTGTGTACTTATTCAGGATAATTTTTGTTTTATTTGTGGGCGAATATACTGTGAAGAGTCAACAAGATAAAAACAATAAAACTATAAGATTTATCTGTGATTCTTGAGAACTTGAACCATCAAGAACATCGTTGGGTGGTTTGTGGAATCTTCAAAATACTAACTTTGTTGTTGGGTCAGTAGACTGACAACACCATTATCCCCGAATCCTGAGCTTGTGGGACAGTCAATCCAGAGATCGACCCTTACCACTAGACCACAATTGAATTCATTTCAATTTAGTAATCCCAAAAAAACCAAAAATTATCATATTATTATTGAAGCTTAATGAGTGATGCCGAGAGAATTATAGAACCGAATCTCCTCAACCACGCTGATTTTTCGGCAAGGATGTAGCAAGGGAAAAATAAAAAACAAAGTTTTATATTTTACCAAATGAGTTTAAAAATATTAGGAATTAAACTCATTTGGAAAAATATAAAACTTTGTCAAAGACAATGTGGAAGAAGGCCGTAATAGAGATTGAAGACGAAATAAAACAAGACTTCTATCGGCCCGAATTATTTATTTTTCCTCTGTCGACTCACCCATCTTCAGGACAAAGGTGTTAAAAAATTCTTAGCTCTGCCTCCTTCAGTTGTTACGTTAGTTGGAACTAACTAAACTAACCCAACAACTGAATGAGGCAGAGCTAAGAATTTTTTAACAACTTTGTCCTGAAGATGGGTGAGTCGACAGAGGAAAAATAAATAATTCGGGCCGATAGAAGTCTTGTTTTATTTGGTCTTCAATAAAACTTTGTTTTTTTTTTTGTTTTTTTTTTTTATTTTTTCTTTCCTACATCCTTGCCGAAAAATCAGCGTGTTGAGGAATTTCGGTTCTATTATTATTACTATTTGAAATTCCGATCGGGATCTACGTTTATTTGCCCGAGGTGGTTAAGTGCACGAAGACACACATCTCAAACCCAACCGGCTTCTGGTCGTAGCCATCTACCGGCACCCCGTGAAGTGACAACATTTCTTATCTCTAACTCCTCCTGCTTTCGTTTCTAGCTAGTGAACTAATCCTTATTTCTGGTTCCTTTTATCCAACCTCTTCTATGCTAGGGAGGATGTCCTAGTTTGAGGAGGAACTCCCTCAGCACCGACTCCTTTCGAAGACTGAGAGGGAATCTTCTTTACGTCCCTTCCACAGGACGGGATGTCACAGCAACTCCCTCTCCTCGTAGATTCGCCTAGTGAGATCCAATATTCCAATCCAGTGCCTGCTTGAGGATTTGTTTGCATTTTTATTTAGTGAAAAATCCCGCACGCCCGGGGTTTGAACAGGGATCTTCTTTGTAGAAGCCGACATCCTAGCCCACTACACCATAATCACATAGTACTTTTAACCAAAACAGTATTTAAATAATTAAAATTATTGTTATTATATTTTAAAATCTTTAAAGAAACGTTCCTGTTTAAAATTAAAAAGTGCTCATTTTGATCGTCGCCGACTACCCTTAAAGAGAAGAGAAGAAGAAAAAAAAGAATTCCGCGCAGCGCAGAAGCCAAAAGTCAAAAGCCCCACCCTTTTTTTTTCTTCTTCTTCTTCCTTCTCACCCCGCAGGAATGGAATCATCCCCCACACCCTACGCCTTCTCTTTTTCTTCGCCATTTTCCACGGCTTTTAGTGTGCGTCCGTGCGCAGCAAGATTTATACTAGAAGAGAGACGAAGAGAGGGGGCCCTTTTCTTTTTTTTTTTAAGTTCTTTTTAAAGTGTATGGGTGTAGAGAGAAGAGACATGGCTCTCAATGTAGAGGGAGGGCCATAAAGGGCCGGGATTAATTAAATTTAGAGAAAGAAGGAGTCTCCTCCCCCCTCCCCCTTCCAAAATACTTATGTAATCTTTCTCTTTCTCTTTTTTCTTTTGAAAATTATGATTGATGTAAGATTTAAGTAAATTTAGAAATTAATGACAGGTTATATTTTGATAAATGTCAAGAATAATAAAAAAAATATGAACAAGAAGAAGAAGAGGGAATTTGTACTTTAGTAGAAGCGCCGCCCGTCTTTGACGGGATTCGTCTCCACGGCTCTAGCTCGGGCCCACCTGCCGCGGACCCTCCCTTTAATCGAATGCCGAAATTTTTTCAATTATAATATAATAAAGGATTTTTTTTAATAATATAAATTCTAATTTTAATTATAAAAAAAAAATTCAATTTTAATTAGGTATATATAAAAATTTTTATTATTATTCATTTTAGTGATTTAATTAATTAAAATTAATAGGTTTTAATTTTATGAAGCCCTCGGGCCTGGTGTAGTTGGTAGCGCACCTACCTGGACCCCCAATAGATATATTTACAAATAACGGTTTTTTTTTTTAACACTCACACTTTTTTCTCATTCACACTCACACACACATTCACACAGTCTTTTCGGCAACTTTGGCCATATAAGACTTTTTACGATATCCGTTATTGATAAATATACATATATGGGGTCCAGGCATTCTTATTTAAGCCATTTGGTATCCAATTGGCTTAAATAAAATCATCGGACTGCCTGGGGTCCGAACCCGCGACGTTTGGTATACGAGATTAGCGCGTTAACCTCTACGCCATGCCCCGAGGGCTACAAATAACGGTTATCGTATAAAGTCTTAAATGGCCCAAGTTGCCGAAAAGACTGTGTGTATGTGTGTGTGAATGGGAAAAAGTGTGAGTATTTTTTAAAAATAAAAAAATAAAAAAAAAAACTATCGAAAAAAGAAGAGACAAAAAGGGTAAAATTTTTGAATTTTTTGAGCATCCCCATTTGAGAATTTTGAGACCCGAGTATTATTCCTGGAATCTCTATAACGACCTCTAAAAGAGCGCAAAAATTTCATTTCAAAATTACGACTCTGGCTCGGGCCCACCTGCGCCAGATCAAGTGCCGAAATTTTTCAATTATAATATAAAAAAAATTCTTTTACATTTATTAAAATAATATACTAAATTCCAATTAATAATCAATAGAAATTTAAAATTTTAATTATATAACAATTTTGATTATTTTTCATTTGAATGATTTAATTAATTAAAATTAATTGGCTTTTAATTTTATGAAAAAAAAGAATAGACAAAACTCAATGCTTTCTTTCCAATGGGATAAAATTTTGGAAATTTTTGATCCTCCCCATTCGAAGTATAAACAATGGATAGTTTTTCCGGATTTTAATATTTAATATTTTAGGATAAACTAGTTTAGTCTGAAATATTATATATTAACATTAATGTAGTTTAAATAAAAGAATAAGAGGAGTTTTATTTAAAATCTTATTATTCTTATATTTTATTATTGTGAATTAATTAGAAATTCTGAAAAATAAAATTTAATATAAATCATTAATTATAGAAAAATAATTGTGTGATTTAATTATTTAAATTTTTTTTTTCTCAACATTAATTTATTAATAGTCCATTTATTTGTAAATAAATATTTAATTTTTATTTAAAAACTCAGGAACTACTTGACGGATTTTTATGGGATTTTTTTATATAGTGCGTTAGGATAAACTAGTTTGACCTAAGAGAAACAAGTCTATTCGAACGCACTAGTTTTAAAACAACCTAGTCTGTGTCGGTCGGTCGGTTGCATTAAGGTCTTTGATAAAAATTATACAATTTTAGGGAATTCTTAATTTAGCCCGAAATATTAAAATTAGGAACCGGCCAAATATTCGGTTTCGGCCAAAAACCAGCCGAAACTTGATTTTGGAAAGTTGGGAAGAAACTCGCACGCAAAAAAAAAAAAAAAAAAAAGGAAAAATGATTTACATGTGAGGGAGAAAAAGTTTTCCGCAGGGCGGAAAATATTTCGTTTTGCTAGGGAAAATGTTAATTTTGTATAGGGAATAAAAGTGCGCGTTTCGGTTTCGGCCTAATTAAAATATTAAAATCCGATCAAATTACTTTATCCTAAGTGCGTTAGGATAACTAATTTGGCCAAAAAGGAATTAGTACTCAGGTCGAACTAGTCTATCCTGTAGCATATAAATATATATAGAATATTGTATCAAAAGGGGAGTGAAAAATTCCTCTGAAGAAGGCGGGCCGTGCAGATAGTGTATCATATTTTCCCGAATAAATAGAATAGGTTATGATAATTTCACAAGAAAGAGGTTAGTTTCCCCCCTTCCGTTTTTGGCTCCGGAAACACACGAATGTCTAATAAATAATTTGATCGTAAAACTTAGAGCAAACAGCTGAGGCCATTATGAGCCTCTCTCTCTCTTTTTGGCCCTTCTGGCCCTTTTTTTTTGCCATCGCCAACCACAAGAGTAATAAAGATTTAAATTGTATTGCAAATTTATTCGCCTTCCGCACACTCGCTTCTTCGCTATGTCTTTAGAAATGAATTTAAATCAAGACATAATTTTTGAGTATAACTTAAATAGCTCCATAATAAAAGAATAAGGTGAGTTTTATTTAAAATACTTCTTATTATTCTTTAATTGTATTTTTATGAATTAATTAGAAGTTCAGAAAAATAATAAAATTTAATATAAATCATTAATTATAGAAAAATAATTGTGAGATTTAATTATTTAAAATTTTTTTTTTTTTCTTAATTTTAATTAAGTCCATTTATTTGTAAATAAATACTTAATTTTTATTTATTTAAAAACTCAGGAACTACTTGACGGATTTTTATGGGATTTTTTTTAATCGGTAGTAAAATTCACAGCGAAAAGGAATTTAAAAAAATATTAAATGGATGAATCTTGGTGAATTATTTTTGTTGAATAAAATTCTTTATTTTTCCAACATAAGAATAAGAATTTTTATTTTTTTTTAATTTCTTGTTTTTTTAAAGGTCTTTTTCACCATCTGAAGTCCTATTTTATATAGGCTAGAAGCAGTGGCGGCTCCAGAGGAGTTTCTCGAGGGGGCGTAATCTGGTGTGACTGATCGCACAGCACACAATTATTATCGGTAATTTAAAGGTGTATTCTGTAGTTGTTTACCAGAATATATATACAAATCAAATTTTTAAGTAATAGTTTTTAAAATTTTATATTAAAAACACAATTTTAAAAAAAAATATTTTTTTTTAAATCTCGGGGGGGGGGGGGTAATTACCCCCTTTACCCCCCTTGTATCCGCCCTTGGATCTAAGAAAATCTAATTTATAAAAAATAGAACATCTGACAGAAAGCGAGACTTCCACCTCTAATCTGTTTATTTCCTTATCATATCGTTAACAAAGTTTAATTATTTATTAGACGAAGAAAACTAAAACATAAATGGCTCATTTTAAAAATTTAAGTGAGGTCCAGGGGATGCTTGATTTCCGATTATATATATAAAGAACTACTTTATGAGAAGGGGCCTCTTTATTCTAAAGGCACCATATTTTTTTAATTGAGATTGGACAAGTTTAAATTATATTAAAAAAGTAAAAAAAGCAGCATACTAGCCGCAAAGCCCGCTTTGAATGATTTTAATAATAACAAGTGCCAGGATTATCCAATATTTTATCTCGTTAGCCCCAACTCTCTTGTGGGGGGGGGATTTCTCTTCTTTTTCTTTTTCATTCCTCGTAATCGCAATGTTGCATCTTGCGACTCACTGATTTGCTCAGTTTAAGAGAAAACGTAGCGAAAAAAAAAATCCCTCTCTCTCTCTCTCATACTATGACTTTTTCAAACAGAAACTCTTTTTTTTTTCTTCTTCTTTCGTTATACACATCTACAGTCGCACGCGTAGAGGGTGGGGGGGATTTTTTTTTTTTTTTTTTTGGTGGGTTCTTGCGGTGAGATTAATGAATCCTCCCCGAATCGTAAAGTTGAGAAAGAGAGACGGTAAAGAAAGCGAAAAAAAAAAAAGAAAAAGTTTTATGACTTTGGGCCAAGAAGAAGAAGAAGAAGGAAGAAAGAAGAGGAGGACGAGGATGAAGGGCGCTCTCTGTGAACACACACACACACACAAAAGAAGAAGAAGAAGCCACCCAAAACCCCCGGAGGGATTCAACTTAAATCTAAAAATATTATATATTTTACTCATCCCTAATCTCATTCCCTCACTCCCTCTTTTTTTTTTTTTTTCTATGCTATCATGATTTATCTTATATATAAATTGAGAAAAGAGACATTTTGAACGCCACCACCCCCCCACGTCACAACTTGGTCAATTAACTAAAAAAAAAAAGTTTTTTTTTTTTTTATTTGAAAAAGAAAAATTCACTAAACATTTGCAGCAATTAATTTAATGAATGAATTCATTAAACCCCTCTTGTTTCTTTCTTTCTTATCTTTTTCTATAATTAAAATTTAATATAAATTTATTTATATGATTAATTATAGAATAATAATTGTGAGATTTAATTTTAAAATCTTTGTAATGTTTTAACTTTTAAACTATTGGACGAATTTTTATGGGGCTTTTTACCTTATTCGAGATTTTGATCCCCGCCATTTCACATTGGGGTGGGGGGGGGGTCAATTTTAGAGGATTGATGAGGTAAATTTTTATTTATACACCACCCGGACCATACTTTTCAATCCCAAGAGCTTTCTGATTTTTTCAGTTTTTTCGATTTTCTCATTTCTCCACGATTTTTTTTATTCATCAATTATTTTTAGACTCTTTTTATTCTCATTTTCGATTGATCTTCTGAGCCACTTTACTCTTGTATTTTGAGGAAAGAGTCACAATTTTCACATACTTATTTTACATCTATTCATATTTCCCTTCACTATATAACCCACACATTTCATAAGATCCCATTTTTTTAAGTAATTCTCAAATTTTATTTTACGCGCCCCTTGTACTATTCAATGTACGTTCGTTTGTTTACGGTATATGAAGCATCGAATGATTTTTTTTTTTTTCAAATTTTTAATATATTCCAAGTCCGGTACCAATATGAAATTACGCTAGGTCTTTGGAAAAATTCGGGTACTAATACTTTACTGATAGTTTTTTTTTTTCCAAATTTAACGACCGAGCGGTAACTAGGAGAAACAATATTATTGTCAAAATATTAAACACTGATAGATTATAATTTAACTAAATATGAAATTGATATTGATGGTGGATCAAACGTCCCTAGCTCCGGGAATCAAACTCGGGATCTCCAACCATCCCGGAACTATATATATTTAATAGGAATACAAATTTATTATTAAAACATTAAACATTGATATAATAAAAAAAAAATTATATTGTAATTTAACAATATAATAGATTAATGGTGGGTCGAACGACCACCTGCGGATTCGAACTCGGGATCTCCAACCCTCCCGGGACCATATTTAAAAGAAAACAAATTTATTAACAAAATATTAAACACTGATAGATATAATAATAAAAGCATTTATTTAAATATTAAATTTATATTCTCCAGAGAATCGAACTCGGGATCTCCAACTATCTTGGAATTATATACCGGTAATCTATTTAATAGGAAAACAAAATTATTGAAAAATATTAAACATGTTTAATTAATTTAACTAAAAATGAAATTTATATTGATGATGGAAATTGAACTCGGAATCTCCAGCCATCCATTTGCCTTCGACCTCATCATCAAAAACTTGCATTCCCCTATTAATTTTAAATTTCTCAACTAACAAGGGAGTGCATAGCCTTCATAACACCGATTTGAACAAAAATTTCTTTATGTGTAGTACTTAATGAAAAACAAATTATGTTAAAGCGAGAGAACACACTTCTCAGCGGTTCGTCTAAAAAAAAATGTTAAAGATTTTGCCAGCATGTCACATAAATAAATGTACAATAATATTTAATATTTAATGAATAATAACAATAAGAAAAATTTAAAAAATTTTCAAAATTTTTTTATATTTTGATGTATTTATTAAATATTAAATATTATTGTACATTTATTTATGTGTTCAATTAATAGCAATATATTTCTCGTATAATATTAAATATTTCCTTATATTATATTTTTGACAGAAAGCATTTGAATTTTCTTTAAATATATGTAACAACATGTTAAAAATTAAAAGCCAATAATCAAAAAAAACTTTTTATTTATTTATTAATATTAAAAAATATTCTAAAAAATAAATTACACAAAAAAAAAATTAGTTGCACAGGACTAGATTCGAACTCGGGATTTCATGTTTACAAAGAATGAACGCTACCGATCTACCTATCGCGGCTTTTGTAAACGTTATTGTTAGCACGGCTTAAGACATGCTGGCAAAATCTTTAACATTTTTTTTTTTTTAGACGAACGGTTGAGTAGTGCTTCTCTCGCTTTAACAGAATTTGTTTTTCATTAAGTACTACACATAAAAAAATTTTCGTTCAAATCGGTGTTATGAAGGCTATGCACTCCCCTTGTAAGTGACAAATGTTTAATGGTGGAAATGGAAAGTAGACCGATGCTCCTGAGAGGCTGGAGATCCTGGGTTAGAGTAATAATTCTGACTATTTTTAAGGATTTTTGATTATAATATCTCTTTCAATAACTACAGTATGTATCTTGAAAATTATTTAAAATTAATTTTATGAAGGCTTTGTTTTTGAAAAGCAGCTTTCGTAAGTGTTTTTGGTAGGTCACACCTTTTTACTGGCGCCAATATATCCATTTACACGTTATATTGATATATTATTATTGATTGTGAATTTGACACAATTCGTGATCATCTCGCAATTTCTCTTTTTTTTTTCTAAGAAAAATCATTTCAAATAGAAAAAAAAAAAACTCGTTTGGCCTACTCGAAGTAATAATAATTGTAGTTTAGGCTTCTCTCTTTTTTGATTATTATAATCAGAAGAGTCATAACTGTCGTTTTATTAGCCAGTAAAATTTGTCCAAATGCACACACGTGTACACGTTCCTTCTTCTTCTTCTTCTTATGTACAGCGCGTGAACATAAATATTAATCAAATGGACATAAATGGCATTTAGGAGAGAAAAATTACCTTTAAATAATTATATCATGGGCATTTATGAAAATTAAATTTTATCTTTCTTTCTTTCTTCTTACACATTCGGTTTTCTAATTTATTTTATGACGTTTTAATGAGAATAACGTTAGAGATTTAAATACATATAAAAAAAAAAATTAAAATATTTAAACAAATAGCTTGGTAGATGCATGATTTAATTGTAAAATGTACAACGTTTCGGTCACTCATTCTATGACCTTCACTCAGGTACAATAAAAACGGGATTTTTACAAGATCATAAAGACAATCTCATCTGAGAAGAATTAATAAAATAATATGGCTGCCATATTTTGACAGACCAACGCAAGTGGCGCTGCAGTCGATCGTACAATGCAGATGGCGTTAGTGTCTCCAAATGCGGCAGCCATATTGTTTTCTTTACTATGTACCAAGGGCGGATACAAGGGGGGAGGGGGTGAAGGTGGCAATTACCCTCCCCCCCCCGACACTTGAGAAAAATATTTTTTTTTGGCAATTAAATTTTATTTTTAATATGCCTATAAAATTTTAAAAATTAGCCTAATACTTAAAAATTTGATTTGTATATATATTCTTCAAGAGAGGAGGGGGCTGTGCGACCAGTCACACCACATTACCCCCCTCCGAGAAACTCCTCTGGGTTCGCCCTTGCTATGTACCTGAATATAGGGGCCTATATTCCGGTAAACAAGTAAAGAATGTACCTTAAAATTATCGGAAGAAAGAAATTGTTTGCTGTGCAACCAGTCACACACATTACCCCCCCCCCCCGAGAAACTCCTCCGGATTCGCCCTTACTATGTACCTGAGGAAGGTCACAAAATGAGTGGCCGAAACGTTTTAAAATTTTAAAAATTAACCTTAGTAAAACCGAAACAACGCTTTTATTAAATAAATAAATAAATAAATGGGCATACATAATAATAATAATAATAATAATATAATATATATATAATCATAAAATAATTTGTATTGTATTTGTTTGAACCTATTAGGCACTTTAAGCCAACGTTTCGGTCCGATATACGACCATCTTCATGTCTTAAGCGTGTCAATATTGGATTGTCGGCTAATAAACGAAATATATGCTCTTTTTTTTTTAAATATTGACATCTTCACTTAATACAAAACATAAAAAATCTCGTTTTTTTATAAGAAATTAATTTAATGATGCGAGAGAGTAATTTTAATTAATGTTAGATATTTTTGAACAGGTGTGAGATGATAGTGACGACGATGAAGAAGGAAAAAGAGAGCAAGCGGGGGGTTAACGTAAAATCAAAAGAGACGGGATGATAATATTATAGAAGCCTAACAAGGCGAGTGTATATGATTGGTCCTTAGAGCATCGCAAACTTTCTATTAATTCCACACAACTATAGAGAGAGAGAGAGAACTTTTGAGAGAGAGAGGAGAAAGTTTGAAAATTTAATCTGTCCTAGAGTCGTTAGGCACACACGTTCATTCCTTCATTTTCTCTCTCTCTCTCTGGTTAATTCTATTATTTTCTATTAAGCAAGGTTGTCGGTGGGTACGAGTCTCTTGAGAGCCATCTTTGGAAACCCAGAGAAGAGAGGAAACAAATGAGCACTGCTTTACGACACCGGAAGGAGTTAGTTACTTTGCCTGCTTGCTTGCTTGCCTTCATCCACCCGCCATCTTTGTTCATTTCAATGATAACTTCCCCCCCCCTCCTTCATCTCTCTTTTAATTATTATCTTTAATCAAAATCACTCGCTGATAAATTGGATTTTTTTTTTTTGGTCATAAAATTAACTGGTACTTTTGTGATTCCACAAAAATTGTCGAAATAATCTTGTTATATTGTTACGAACATATTATTAATGTGGTAGCCGTCCGGCTTCGGTCCTCTGGACTCCCCACCAGCTGGCTTTAATTATAAAAAAAGAAAATTAGGGGCTCGCTGGTGTAGTGGGCTAGGGTGTCGGCTTCTACAAAGAAGATCCCTGTTCAAATCCTTGGCGTGTGGGATTTTTTCATTAAATAAAAATATTTATTTTAGGTAAATAAATCCTCTAGCAGGCACTGGATTGAAATATTGGATCTCACCACAATAGGCAACTCTACGAGGAAGAGTTGCTGTGACATCCCGTCCTTAAAGAAGGTTCCCTCTTAGTGATGAATTCTTCGGAAGGAGTCAATGCTGAGGGAGTTCCTCCTCAAATTAGGACATCCTCCATAGCATAGAAGAGTTGGATAAAAGGAACCAAAAATAAGGATTAGTTCACTAGCTAGAAACGAAAGCAGGAGGAGTTAGAGATAGGAAATGATGTAACTTCACGGGGTGCCGGTAGATGGTTGCGGCCAAAGGCCGGTTGGGTTTGAGGTGTGTGACTTCGTGCACGGAAGCACCTCGGGTAAATAAATGGGGATCCCGACAGTAAGTTCAAATAACAATAACAAAAACAAAATTATAATTACTATTCCAATCCAGTGCGAATTTGTTTACATTCATAGAATATATAAATGCAAAGAATATTTCTCTATACATTACCTATGGGAGAAATTGTAAATTTAAGAATTAATAACTCAAAAAGTTTTTAACGGGTAAATAAATAAAGAAACTCAAAAAGTTTTATGAATTTAAGAACGAAAATAATTTTCTTGTAATCCATAGAAGGTCCACTTTAAGTATCTAAAATTTGATTTCGAAAGTCCATCGGAAATCTTCTCAAATAGAGCTTGACAGACGGACAGAAGCGAATTAAATATATAGAATTTCGTTAAAAGAAATAGTGGGAGGGTGTTGTGGGTAGGTGTGAATTTTGGATAGGGAATCCTTAAAAAATTAATTGTTTTTTTTTACACAAATAATAGACTAAAATCTGTTTGAATATTTTCATATGCTCACAAGATTATTTATATTAATTTTTATTTAACGTTACAGGACCGATAATTTTATGAATCATGCTAAAAATTGATGTTAATTATTAATTATTTAATTTTTAAATTTTTCAATCAATTTTAATAAAAATCGAAACGTTCGGAGTTGGAGTCTCTGGCAACAGAATGCACCAAAAAGCAAAGAATTGAGTGGTCCCTAAAAACAACCCTCGGTAGCCATCGGTACTAATGTATATAAATAATTTAAATAAAGTAATAACCCCTTAATGGCCTCTGTAGCCGAAAAGGGTTAAAAAATAAAAATAATATAAACATAAATATCTTGATATATTTTTACTTTCTCTTACCTATGTATATATGTAATATATATATAGAGAGAAAGTATTGGATTCATGTCAAAAATTCGATGTCGAGATTTTGATGGATCTTCACGTTTTGAGGTCCCCTGAATCCAAAAAAGTGGTTTTCGCGACATGGTCTGTCTGTGTGTGTGTCTGTCTGTGTGTGTGTGTGTCTGTCTGTGAACAAAATATCTCAAGAACGAAAAGAGCTAGGAGGTTGAAATTTTATATTTAAGTTAGACACCCCCATGGGACGTGACACGAAGCTTTTGAACAAAATCGACCAAAGATTACTAGTACTTTACTGATGCACTTTTTCAGTTTTTTTCGATTTTCTCAAAATTTGCTTCAACGATTTTTTTTTAAATTCATATATCAACTATTTTTTAGTTGCTCTTTAAAATGTATATTCTCATTTTGCGATTGAAATCTTCTGAAGACTACTTTACTCTTGTACTCCATAGAAAAGATAGGAGAAATGGTTGCCATGGTAACAAAATATAAACATTTTGCCATACTTATAAATTTTACATCTTGAAAATCGAATGTACCATACTGTCGGAAACTAAATACATGTCGACACAAAAAATCTGGTGTGACAAGCACAGTACACAACTTTCGATTACCGAAGGTAAGAGAAAGTTGTGTGCTGTGCGCCAGTCACACCAGATTTTTTAAATTTATTTTGAGAACAAATATAAACCGTTGGCACTAGTTGGAACATTCTAAGTAGGAGTTAGAGATAGGAATCAAAGTAACTTCACGGGGTGCCGGTAGATGGCTACGGTCAGAGTCCGGTTGTTTTTGAGGTCTTCATAAGATTTTTCAGAAATTTTTAATATAGTGTAGTTAGACTATAAGTCTAAACTAAATTATAGTAAAGAAATCTTGAAAATTAATTTGATAACAAAATGTCTAAAAAGATTTAATTAAATGAAATAAAATTTAATAATACACGTACGTTCCTTCTACTAGAATAAGCACCAAGAGAAGAGAGGGGAGGAGGAGTATCTATTGATTACGGGTACGTATCTCTTGGTAGGTGAGTTTGGGCGCCGGCGCCGACGCCGTCGTCGTCGTCGTCAAGGGGGTGAAAATCTAAAGAGAAAACAATTTAACAAAAGTCATACATCTATGATCAAAACATGATTTGTTTAGCAAAATTATTAGAAAAAAAAAAAAAAATTAAAAAGAGGTTGGTGTAGAAAAGAGGAATAGAAGGGAGAATATCAGTAGGAAAGTTGAAGATAGTTTTTATTTAATTTTTTTTTGAATAATTTTTTATAAATAGTATAAAAAATATATAATTTTTAAATTTTAATCAAAATCGAAAGAATTTATGACTGAAAAAATACCTTAGTAAAATACTAGTACCCTTTGGCCGATGTGATTGAAATTTCTTGAAATACTTGCGACATAGGTACTTGGCTTAAGTATAAAATTTGAGTATCGAGAGTTTTTTTCGTTTTTGAGTAATTCCCATTAACCCACATTTTTTGATATTTCACTTGAAATCAATTTAATTTATTGTGAAAAAATCTTAAATTTCAAGAAGATCGATTCCAGTTAAAATATCAAAACATAATGTTTATGTAAATTTCTCTGAAAGAGATTTTATTGCTTTTAAATGCCTGTTTGATTGCTTTTCTTGAAATTGCCATTAAAAGGAGGCGATTCCCTTTAGCTTGAATTTGACGTCATTTTCACAATCATTTGAATGAATTTCAACTGAAATATCAAAAAGTGTGGATTAAATTAAATAACTCAATAAGAAAAAAATTCTCGGTCCTCAAATTTTATACTTTATCTAAGTATTCATGTCCCAAGCATGGGCAGGAATTTCATTCCAATCGACCAAATAGTACTAGTACTTTACTGATGTATCAATTTTTTTAATTTTTCTCACAATTGGCTTTAACGATTTTGTTTAAAAATCATTTATATTTTATATGCTCTTTAAAATGTATATTCTTATTTTGTAGACAAAATTGCCACTTTTGTACTTCATAGGAAAAGTAGAAGCCTTGGTAACAAAATATAATGTATGTATATCTTGAATTCTAATATATTGCCGGAAACTAAGGATGTGTTGACACAAAAAATCTCGCGTGACAAGCACAGAACACAACTTTCAATTGTCGAAGGGTAAGAGAAAGTTGTGTGCAGTGCGACCATTCACACCAGATTTTTCTCGAGCAAAAAAAAAAAAATAAATATAAAAGAACATGCAATATTCTTTGTAGAATTGTAATTAAATCTTGAAAATTCAAAATAAGAGGCGTTTTAGCTAAAACGGCTAGTAACTGTCCCTCAATTTTTCAGTTAACTTGTTTCAGAGAATTAATAACCCCCCCCCCCCTATACCATATGCTTAATTATTAAATATCTCTCAATAATCTTAAAATAAATTAACAGAATATTTTATTAATAAAAAATTATTATTTTGTTTTATTCTATAAATAATTAAAGGTCAAATAAATAAATTAAATAAAATAAAATTTAATCATATAACAAATTTTATCATTTTTAATTTGAGGAATTTTATTTTATTTATTTATTAAAATGTACAGTAAGTTTTTAACCAAATGGTATAAAATTTTGAATTTTCAGAAATTTTTTTGAGCTTTCCTTCTTATTTAGAGATTTTTCTGTAAATATATCTGTATAAACGACCTCTCTATTTCAATTCGAAATTATAATGGGAAAACAGACAGACAGAGAGATGGCATTTATATATATGGACCCTGTTATGCAATTGTGTGTCAAAGACCAAACATCGAGTTTTGAGAAAATTAACATTAAAGTTTTTCTGATTTAAATTGTTTTGATTAGATTATATATAATTTTTTTTTGTCAATTGTGCAAGTAAATACTGTAATTCTGGCAGATATTCATAAATTATCTCTAAAAATACGACTAATTTAGAGAAAAACAATAAAATATAAAAAATTATTTTTGCAAAATTCTCTAAGTCCAATATTATATTTGTAAAAACGCTTCAAAGTCTCTTGATAATAAATAAAATAGGGTCCGACCGAAACAAGATTTTCAGCCGAAACCGAAACCGAAACCGAATATTCGGCCTCAACCTTAGTTTCGGCCGAAACCGTAACCGAAACCGAAACTTGTATTTCCTATAAAAATTTTTTTTTCATTTTACCTTTTTTTTTTTTGAATTTTTTTTCCCTCCCGTGAAAATCATTTTACCTTTTTTTTAGGGAGACTAAATTTTTTTCTCCCTCAAGTGCAAATTATTTGACCTTTTTTTTTTTTTTTTGCATGCGAGTCTCATCCCATTTTTTCAGACTCTGGTTTCGGCCGGCCGAAAGGTTCGGCCACTTTTGGCCGAAACCGAAACTACGGCCGAAACCATGATTTTTGGCCGAAACTGGCCGAAACCGAATATTCGGTCGGTTCCTAAAATAAAATAATTTTAGGTTATAATTCAAAAATTAAAACGAAGATATTATTAAAGTTCTTTTATGGTTATATTTAATACAAATAGCTTAGAAACTTTTTATCAAAATTACATTAATCAATTTTAAATAGTATTAATATTTTAAAATTAAATACAAAGTGATAACAAAATTTTCTCATCAATTAATTCCTGAATGGAAGTGAACATGGCAACAGTAAATCAAAGTTATAATTAAGGCTTAATATTATTTATTTTGTTGTCTTTTCGAAATCGCTCTGATCCTCATCTTCATTATCAGGAATAATATCAAAAAATTAAATTTTGACATCTACGAATTCATTTCTCATTTTTCAAAAAAAAAAAGGATTTTGGTTTATTTAAGGTAAACAATATATAATATGGGTTAAATAACTTTTTATTGTTTGTTAACATCATAAAAAACAACGTGTTAGGTACATAAATCATTTTTGCAAAATGAAAATCCTGCATTGAAATATTGTAAAAATAATTTTATGCTTTTACATTAAATATAAATTTTTTCAGGACGTATTTCATAAAAAAATATTATTAATTATAGCATTTGAAACAATATAACTCAATTTTGAATTTTTTGGTCTTTGACACACCATTGCATAACAGAGTCCATATATGAAATTATCCAAGATGGCGTGTGTTTGTTTTGGCAACACCATATTTTTTCAATTTTTTTTTTTATGAATGCAATTTAAATAATTGGCTTCTATAAAATTTGGCAATAAACTACCAATATACGTATATAGAGTTATAGATATGTATTTTTTTTTTATTTTTTTTATATCCACAGTAAAAAGTTATCGAGCCCGTGGCAAAAGATCCACTTATGATATTGATGTCCTTTTTCCTTATAAAATTAAAGTATGAACTCTCTCATTAACTTTAAAATTTAATCTATTTTTTATGTTTGACACAAATTTTTTTTTTTTTTTTTTGCCTCTCTTCTATTGGATATAAAATCTTTTTTTAATAAATTTATCAAATAAAATAGAAAATTATTATTTAATATACGTGCTAAAAAAGATAAAATAAAATCTAAATGAGGTGCATTTTGGGGAAAAAAAAATTAATTTTTCTTATTTCAAGAATTTTGAATTAAACTTCTAAAAAAATCCGGTGTGATTGGCCGCACACGTTTGGTAATTGATAGTCCGATGCTTGTCATACCCGATTTTTTGTGTCGCCTTGAGAGACTCTGCATTTTTCAGTTTCAAATCTGCATCATCGTCAGTTTTATTGGGTCACTTGTGTTCCATTGTTTTCCAATTTTGTGAATTTTCAGGAATATTTTGAGCCTCCATATAGGGATTTTGCGAAATCGAAATCCTTCATTATCATTTCGAAATCCCAACAGGAAATTGGACAGACACGTAGATAAACACTTCAGAATTATATTTCAAAAAATTAAAAAAAAAAAAAAAAAACATTGTGTGGTTTTAAGAAACCACGATGCAAGTGAAACTTTTTTTTCGGATCGTAGACGTTTAAGGTGCGCGTTCCAAAAAGCCGTTAGAAGACGATTCAGTACCGAGTTACTCTAGGCGGCAAGAGATGGCGTTAGTTTTTCCCATAGGGATACAAGGGATTTATTCCATTTCATTTGAATTTTTGCAGCTAATTAATTAAGGGTAAAAAATTAATTAATTTTTAACACAATGATTACTAATTTAATTATCTATAAGATATAGAGCGGATTTTTTAAAAATATCTTTTATTTAATGCGATTAATCTAAAAAAAATTTTATTTTTTCGAAAATCAAAAAAAAGGTCTTTTATAAGTTGTAGATATTATAAATAGCTTTAATTAAAAAAAAAAAAATTTGAGGTCGATAGCTTCAAAATTGTGGCCGCAAACTCCCAAAATTAACACCTAGAGACGCGCACCTTAACTGAAAATTTTCCGAAAATTATTCAATTTAGGGTATTAAAATCGCGTTTTTAATCTTAACTTATAATAAACTAGCAATGGTAGGCCCTGGCTGGCGGCGTCTCGAGATATGACTATTTTAAATTTTAATAAAATCGATTGAAAAATACATTTTAGAAAGGGGGGGGGGGGAAGATCCCTCCCCTGGTAGGGCTTGTAGAACTTTCTGAGGTCTTAAATACCATTTTTCA
>JAKCPI010004385.1:0-16924 GCA_023213315.1 Euborellia annulipes | reverse complement strand
ATGTTATTCCCATCGCACCTTTGGGGTGCCGTGGACTTCAAAGTTTGGTAAACACTGGTTTTAGATGATATTTAAAGAAATAGAAAGCGTATTGATTTTTAAGCAATTATATTTTCTGTTTGTGACCGCCCATTATTTTCTTTGTTCTTTTCTGATTTAATATATACTCTATTAAAAAAAAGTTCGATTTCCCCCTTTTTTATATGATTTTTTTTTATTTCTTTATCTTTGCGTTTATTCAGTTCGATTTTTCCCCCCCGCCTTTTGTCGTCAATTCTATTATATCTTCCATTTAGATCTGGTGGTGAAATCCGCCCTAAACCAACAAATACCATATTAAGTGTTTGCTCTTAATGTCATTCCCGAAAAAAAATTACACTTTAGAAAAAGAGAGAAAATAATGGTATTTGGATTTTATTGACTCCGTTTGTTACAAATACGACATTCTATATCTTAAAAAAAAGATTGCTTTTAATAGTAAGCTTAATACATTTACTTTGCTTACTTTATTACCTGTATACAATATGTATTGAAAGAAATTATTACGATCGAGTGAACAATTCTATCTCGATATTTTGAGAAAATACAAGTTATATGTTTGCAAGCTCCTGATTTCAGAAAAGTGGGTCCCACCAAATGGTGTGTCTTTGTGTGTGTGAAAATAAATAAATAAAGTTAGCAAGAGGTACAGTCGGGGCTAAAGTGACTGTTATGCTTGAAAGTGGAGCCTTAAGCTAGTCCAAACTAAAATATTTTTTAAAATAAATAAATCATCTTTTTTTAATCCAACTGGAGTGGAAAAGCTTCTTTAAGACAACACTTCTGACGACTAAGCATTTTGGTTGCCTAAGCTCAAGGTTCCACTCTCAAGCACATCAGGCACTTGTGGCACCGACTGTACTAGT
This sequence comes from Euborellia annulipes, assembly GCA_023213315.1. Lineage (NCBI taxonomy): Eukaryota > Metazoa > Arthropoda > Insecta > Dermaptera > Anisolabididae > Euborellia > Euborellia annulipes. Next base: position 16,019 of record JAKCPI010004385.1, on the reverse strand, counting down.
ATTTTGCCGTATTGTTTTCGATTTTTTCGATTTTCTTAAAATCGCTTCTAATGTCGTTGATTCAAATTCATAAATCAATTATTTTTTAAATACCCTTTAAAATGTATATTCTCATAATGGCCCCACTAAACTCTTGAGCTTCATTGAAAAGATAGGAGAAATAATATAAATATAAATATTACCCAATTTAAGTTGATAAATTTGATTTCTAGAGTTCTAATGAATTATGATAAACTAAATGGACCTTGTTATGCAATGGTGTGTCAAAGACCAAACATCTAGTTTTGAGAAAATCAACATTAAAGTTTTTCTGATTTAAATTGTTTGAGATTATATATCATTTTTTTGTCAATTGTGCAAGTAAATACTGTAATTATGGCAGATATTCATAAATTATCTCTAAAAATACGACTAATTTAGAGAAAAACAATAAAATATAAAAAATTATTTTTGCAAAATTCTCTAAGTCCAATTTGCAATTTGCAAAAATGCTTCAAATTCTCTTGATAATAAATAAAATAATTTTAGGTTACAATTCAAAAATTAAAACGAAGATATTATTAAAGTTCTTTTATGGTTATATTTAATACTAATAGCTTAGAAACTTTTTTATCAAAATTACATTAATAAATTTTAAATAGTATTAAGCTATGTTTTAAAATTAAATACAAAGTGATAACAAAATTTTCTCATCAATTAATTCCTGAATGGAAGTGAACATGGAAACAGTAAATCAAAGTTATAATGAAATCGACTTAATATTATTTATTTTGTTGTCTTTTTGAAATCGCACTCATCCTCATTTTCATTATCAGGAATAATGTCAAAAAATTAAATTTTGACATCTACGAATTCATTTCTCATTTTTCAAAAAAAAAAAGGATTTTGGTTTATTTAAGTTTAAATAAGCTTTTATTGGTTGTTTCTTTGACACACCATTCCATAACAGGGTCCAAATATGTTATTAAAAAGATCCAGCGGGCTTCACCGAGAATCTGTTATTAAGCAATCGAGATAAGTAGCCTCCGAGAAACAAAATTATAGAACGCCCAATGATACTTAAATAAATTAATTCAAATATACTGTATATATGTAAAATCGTTAACTCTAATTGGTATCTATTACTGTTAGTCGTACTTGTATATTAAAACTGACTTCCTCGGACTAGAAATAATCTCTAAATCTTTATCGAGGCTAAATAAAATTTTTAAGTTATAAAGTAATCATTATTTAAAATAAGCCGTTAGTCAAAAATCTAATAAAAAAAAAAAAAAAAAAAATTGAATAAAGAAAGGAAAAGTGAGAAATCACAAAATAAAAAAAAATATTATTGGAGGTAATAGAATTTTGTTTGAAAGGCTTTTGTTATGCATCGCCTTCAAGGAGAGAGAGAGAGAGAAATTGACTCTCAAATAGCCGAAAAGTGAAAAACTTAGCTTAGCTGTTCAGCAAGGGAGGTTACGTGCCTCAGGGGCTCTTTTCCAAGTGTTGAGTTCAAACCGACGCTTTCAATACAACATTCAATTTTACCTGAATTGACCGGACATCTCAACTTTCTTGTTTGGTCCAAAAACATAAAACAAACTTAGGACGAGATAGAGATAGAGATAGAGAGAAAGGATAAAATCAGGAGCTCGCTATCTTTATTGACCACATGGGCATTAGCTTTTCAGGCAAGTTTACTCTTCTAGGAATAGTACTACATCCCTTTAATTATTCGAATTTGTTTCGAACATGATGAATCAAATTGAGATTAAATGGAATTAATTGTATCGATTTAAATTTGAAATCTTAGAAATTCGTTCTTACTGGACGGTAGGCAACCGAACTAACGAATGGAATTTTTGGTTAAGGTCGGTTACATACAGTTGGGTAACCTCTCACTAAATGGCTTAATTTTATAATGTAGAAACCCTCTTCAGTTTTAATCTTATAAGAAGTAGATATACGACCGTATTTGTTATTTTTCTTTTGATTCTACTTATTTTAACAATAAAATGATAAGATGTGGTATATTTTACAATGTTTTAGGTTAGGGCCACTTGCATCAGATGTTCCCATTTTGCCTCCAATCGGAACTAACTTCGAGTAATTTCAGCCTAGATAAATGGTGAAATTAGAGCCCAGATCTCTGTTATCTAGCTGAAATCCAAAATTCTGTTTAAGATTACCAAACAGGTGATATTAGAAACACAAGCATCCTAACTAAATGACAGAAGCAATCTGCAAACTAACTGACTCTAACTGAAGCAACCGGCCCTAGATTGTCTAAAGACAAAGCGAACTCCCAGGCCATTTGGGGTGCATCCCTCAATGCGTTTATATTTTCCTACACCTACCTATGGTTGACCTAAATAAACTTATCTATTTCTACTTATTTCTACTTCTTTTGTTTACAAAACCTAGTGAGTACATGGTTTGATTTATGCCGAAACAAGGGTTTCTTCTATTATCTCAAGGGGATATGGGCTTATCGGTTCTTTTTCTCCATTAAACTGCCTCCTAATTCATAAATAATAATCCGAGAACGAATAACGAAACCGGTATTAATATATCCCCCGATTTTCGGTGCCCGTAAAACAAAAAATCCATTTGTGTGTGTCATTTGATTTGCCTATCTTGCAAAAATTATATTAAAATAAATAAAGAGTGTGGGGTGCCGCGACCCACGGATCTGCCAAACATGTCCTACCACTAGATAGCAGTACCGCATCGGCTATTCTCGATATGTGACACTCGATATTTCACGTACTTCACCAAACTTTATTCCTACCCTAGATATGATTTTTTTTTTTATTAATTTATTTAATTGTATCGGTTGAATAGTTTTTTCTATTAATACATTCGAGTTAGTTTGATCATTAAAATAATTCTGTTCTCCCTTCCCATGGGAAGTGAGTGATGTTTTCGAATAACGAGATGAAAAAAAAAACTACATATCGCAATTTACAGACTGCATGCACACACATCCTCGATAATATTTGTCAAATTCGTACATGCATGTTATAACAACCAACCGAAATAATTAATATATTTATTTATTCATAAATAATATTATTCGCTTTATTATTTTTCGTATATTATGTTTATATTTTGATTTCTTGTTATATGGGTTCAAATTTAAATTAAATGAGTCCATCTGCAAGAAGAAGCTTTTATTTTGGGTATATAAGTTAAAATCTAATAATTTGGACAGTAGTCAGCCAGAAGACACCACCTGTGACTGTCGTTTTCTGTCCAAATCACATCGTTAATCACAAACATTTCCATATCAAAGAATCTCTTTGGTTAAAGAAATTTTTAGTCGACTCACCATTGAGTCGAGGACGGCTGAGGGTGGTGATGGTGTCCCAGACCACGTGGCCGTGGAGGAGGTCGTTGACACTCCGGTTTTCTTTGGCAACGGAGGTGGCTGTTGGACGTAACAGCCCGGTGGGGATAGAGGTTCCCGAAGGATCACGTTGCCATTACCCACCAACGGACGTGGAAGTGTGGCCGAGTCGCCAACGTGTAGTTCGTCTGGAAAAATAAATTTTAATTAAAGTTTAATACTTTTGAGTGAATAGTACTTTTTTCAACTCTAATGGAGCACGGACCTACATCCCCGGGGAGAAATATAAATATTTTTTTTACAGAAAAGAGAATGAATAACTTCAAATGAAGTGTAGCATCGGGTGAGTCGATTGTTGCTTCACTACTTAACAACCAAAAAATTATTTTTATTTTCCTTACCTATGTATTGAATATATATATGGGAGTATTGATCATGTCAAAAATTCGATGTCGAGATTTTGATGGATCTTCACCTTTTGAGTCCCCTGAATCCAAAGTGGTTTTTGCGACATGGTTGTCTGTCTGTGTGTGTGTGTCTGTGTGTCTGTGTGTGTGTGTTCACTTTTAAGCCTGAGGAATTGAGCCATGGGCTGAATTTTCATATTTAGTTAAACACCCTCCGACCGGAAAATAACTTTTTTAATCAAAATCCCAAATTCTAGTCTTTCTGATGTACTTTTTTGTTTTTTTTCATTTTCTCAAAATTCGCTCTAACGATTTTGTTAAATTCAAATCATTATTTTTTAGATGCTCTTTCTAATGTATATTCTTGTTTCTGCCCTCAAATTGTTTGAGCACACTTTACTCTTGTGTTTCATAGGAAAGATAGGAGAATGTTGCCTTGGTTACAAATATAATATTTCCCTACTTATTATTTTACATCTGATTCAAATTTCCCCACTGCCGGACTAAATCATACACATAAATCTTGTGTGACAAGCACATACACACTTTCATTACCAAGTAAGAAGTTGTGTGTGTGCCCACACACCAATTTTTTTTTTATTTATCTATTTAGCTGAAAGTTTTAGAGTTAAAGTTATTACGTAAACCTTAAATTAAAGATTTTTGAATTAAAAAATATTTTAGGTGAAACATAGCTGAGGGCAGGAAAAAGGGGTCCCTTTTTTTTTTATTCCGCCCCTCGAGCCAGTGGCCATTGGGCTCCATAAATTTACAGGTAATAAATACTGTATATATAATAGGAAAAAAAAACAATACAAACTCAATACAAAAACAAAACAAAACAATGTGAATATTAATATCACCCCTTTTTTAATAAAAAATAATTTTTTGAAATTTGTTTAAAAAAAAAGTTTTTTAAATATAGCTTAGTTTAGGTTAAAGTGGCTATTTCCAGAGAGGTTATTTAGGCGGTTTTTTTTGACATTGGAGGCCATTAAGAACCTGTCTTTATTTATTTAAATTGAATGGTAACCAATTCAATTGATATACATTTTTGTCGCATAAGACGGGATGCGGACCTCTGACTCGTAGCACAATAGAGCACAACTCTATCATCTGTGCTATGTTCCATGGGGGTGGGATTAACTCCCATTTACCTACCGTAGGAGGAGGTATTGGCAATTTGTATAATTTTACTTTCTCTTACCCTATATATGAGGGGTGTAGATGCAAAATTCACACTCTCCACTTTTTGGTAACTTTACAGAAAACGCAAAAAAGTGTTTGTTATTGATAAACATGGCATATTGTTGTAATTTTTTTTTAATATCATCCTCATATCATTAAAAGTTATCTGCAACCAAGGAAACCCCTAAATTATTACCAGTATTGTGAGAATTTAACTTTGAAATTCGGATAATGTGAGTTTTGCACCAAACATGTGGTCTAATGTGAGTTTTGCAGCAAACGCTTTTGGAGAATGTGAGTTTTGAAAGAAAATCGTCGAACACAACCATCCAAACCAGTACCAAGAAAATTATTGGAGTTTGCTTAATTAAGCTAATATCTGGGTTTTAAAAATAGACACACATTGATTTTGGTAAATTTTATTATGAAAAAAAAATGCAAAAACATCTGCCTTAAGACTATTTGCTTAGTACATAATAGGCTAAATATTTAAACATTGGTTAGTTAGTGTTTGGAATTGAAAGGCCAAGACCAGCAATCCCATGATGCTTTGGGTGCACTATAAGCTCTGTGATTGGTTGGATTGGAGAATGTGGACTTTGCTGCAGAACAGCTGTTGGATAATGTGAGTTACGAATCAAAACTCTATTTTAAACATTTTATTTACAGCGCATAAAGTGAGTTTTTGTCCAAATCAATGTTAGTGTCCTCTTCAGCTTTAGAATACGCGTAAGGTGATATGCATAACTCAATATACTCAAAAATTGGAGAATGTGAGTTTTGCATTTACACACTCATATGAAATAAATAGAGAGAAAGTATTCGATTTATTTCAAAAATTCGATGTCGAGATTTTTTACTTCAAGTGGGACTTGAGCCCGAAAGCAACTCTCTCTTTGTAATCCACTGCTGTCATTAGAATATTGTTGAAATTTTTTTAAAATTTATAAGAATTGTATTATGAGCCAACGATTCTTTGTGAGACATATGGTTTGCTGTATTTGCTTGATAACAAAAAAAATTAATTTTCTTAATTTTTTTTTTTTTTTTTTAAGGTCTTTTTTGACAACTAAGGCCATTTAGACCCCATCCCTATTTGTTTCAAATGATTTGTAGTCAAATCAAATGAAATATATTTTTCTCGCTTGGGACTGGAAGCGAACCCGGGACTCCGGCGCGAGAAGCTTGTGTCTTCTCTCTGAGCTTTTGTCTTAAGGGAAAGGTAGGTTTTATCAATTCGATAAGTCAACAAATTTGATTTAAGACGAACTGTTTCAATATTTATGGAGATTTGATCATAAAAAAACAAAAAAGTGGAGGGGGTAGGCTATATAATATAGTGGAAAATGGATACAAGATTAACTGTCAATTTCACTCAACGATTGAAAGTCCTCAGCCACTCACGTGCGACCTTAATGGGCGGGTATTATGACAGTAGACAAAGTAGTCGCCCGTTTTACTGTCTTATTCCTACGTGTCCTGTTTCGGATTGGCTTGGAGGAATCCCCCGTTGACAGGGGATGAGGAGCTGCCCTCCTAAGGAGAGAGCCGCCACCCTCCCCAAACGTCTTGCATCGCGTTCCGTCTTCGTCCAGTTATGACGTCGGAATTTGAGTTTACGGCTCCCAAAGGAGAATTGGCTATTTATGTTAGTCCCCATAAAGTTGGGTAACGCGAATAATAAGGCTCATGCCCCGAAAGAAAAAAAAATTTACCAGACGCGAGCAGAGCACATACACACACAGACACCATATTTACTATATTTCGAAATAAATTTCATCAAAGGAGAAAAAAAGAGGTAGAAAACTCTTTAAGTGGACAGCTGAAGAATATAAAAACCAAAACAAGATTTTATATTTATTAAAGTTGGATCAACATCTTATTTCTGTAAAAGATTATTATTTATTGAATATACATATAATTTATTTATTTAGTATTTTTTATTTCTCTTTTGACTGCCGAGGCCAGTAAGAAAGAGTTCAAATTCTAAATATATTTTTAAGTTTTTCAATAAGAGGGCGTTCAATTCGATTGCTTCTTGTGATCACCAATCAAGTTAAGCAGTGCTTAGCGACGTCTAAACGTACTTTAAAAAAAAACTAGACTATAATAATGAATTTTTCAATGCGGTTTTTTTTAAATGAATTAAATACATAAGAGATTATTGGGACATCGAGCTATATTTTAATGACTTATTAAAAAATTATCGTAATTAATTTTTTTTGTTCGTCAAACAAATACAAAAAAAAACAATCAGTCCCAATAATCTTTAATTTTTGTTAAATTTAAAAATGAATTTATTGTTATTATTAATCACATATTAATTAAGAAATTTTAAAAATAAGCTGAGATGATTTATTTAAAAATCAACTGTCAAATTAGTTCAGCATTCTTGCAATAGATGGCAGGCTAGTCTAACAGCCGATATAGTATTAGCCTATATCTGACCTATATTTATATATTTTTATGCTTTTATAAAAGATACATAAAGTATTTATTGTTAAAAGATGAATGAAAATCAACCAAATGCATTAAATATTATTAGCTACCATTCTGACATCTCTTGGCAAATGTTTGAATTACTTGATTTTTTGGGCATACTTTTTATGACACACTACGCCATCTTATCGGGAAAAACATGCGTAACCACTTCGCTCCCGTTCCCCCTTAACAGCAACAATCTTTGTGGCTGTTGTTCTTTTCTATTATCAGGTTTTCCAGCGTATTTAGAGTTCAAAAAATAAAATGCCTCTTCTCACAGTTAATTTTGACTGCCAAACGTTCCAAAATTTGGATATAAGGTGTACCGAGGCACAGATACTAACAAACTACTAACAATTCTAAATCTCTCTATAAAAATAATCGTAACCTTGATATTTCAGAATCCAAATTGAGAAACTAAGAACAACTGCCCAACTCTAATTGACTAAAGTAAAATAATAAGAAAGGAGCTCAATGATTTACCCCCGCTCCCACCCCCTAAACCAGCGGCAAAGATGTCTAAAAATAATGACAGTTTGCTGATGTTGAAAATTTCAGTGAAATTTGAAATAATTTTTTTTTTTAATTTAAACAAATTATTTAATTATAGCAACCTGCAACCCTTAATAAGAATTTTGCTGCTTACAGTAGGGTGTAAGAGAAGAAAAAATGTCTGTCCGCCTGCTTTTATAACAAGTAGCTATGAAGTGAAAAATTTTATTTAAAAATTTCTCACTTCAATTTTTTCTTCACGGTCAACTGGCATATATAGGCTGGTGCAAAGGATAGAACATCGATGCCCCGAAAAGGTTGGAGATCCTGGGTTCAATTTCCGGGTGCCATGAGCAGAAACACGAAAAAGGTATCGATACGACAGCAAGTACTTTTTTTTTAATACCACATCCCTACCTAACCAACAAATAGTCCTACTCAATGTTTTTTTTAAGGTCTTTTTCGGCATCTAAGGCCATTTAGACCCCATCCCTATTAATTTCAAATGATTTGTAGTCAAATCAAATGAAATAAATTTTTCTCGCTTGGGATGGGAAGCGAACCCGGGACTCCGGTGCGAGAAGCTAATGTCTTCCCCACTGAGTCACGGCTCCCGGGCTACTCAATGTTAAATTATTTCAAATTTATTTTATTTTGCCTCTTTCGCAAGAGCAGGGCCGGATCTAGAGGGGGGGCAGTGGGTGCGTGTGCCCCGGGCGGCAGATTTCAGGGGGCGGCAATTAAAGAAAGATTTAATAAAAAAAAAGGTAAAATGATATGAATTTTCTATAGAAAATTTTAAGGAGGAGGCGGCAAATTAAATTTTGCCTCCCCTAAAAAATCTCTTAGTTCCGGCCCTGCGCAAGAGGCCATTGGACTATTCAACCAAATTTATTTTAGATGTAGTTTAGGCGAGTGAATAGCATGTAAATTTCTAATAACCGTTTATTAACTAAACAAATAATCCTTATAAAAATTTAAAATACTTTTTTTTTTTTTTTTATAAATTATGCCAATTTATTAAATTTTATTATAAAATTTTTCCAGAAAACTACAATTTGGATTTGATTAAGTTGCGTGATGTGTTTATTCTATCAATTTATTTTTTTCATTTTTTATTTAGTTTATGTTTATAGCTTAATTTAATGTTGAGTTTTCACAACTTAAATTAAAATTTAAGATTTACGTTTGAAATTATTATTTTTTCCCCTTGATAACGTTCAGTTGATGACTTGTCTCAAAAAAAAAAAAAAAAAACTCGAGAGAGAGAGAGAGCCATTCAACTGTGAAGCCTCGACTCATTTAGGGGATTTAACTCATTAAATATTTATATTTAATGAAAAAATTCCAGAATATACTCTTGGATTGAACCAACTTTTATAGTATTATTTTGTCCTTTAAGAGACGTAGGCGAGTACTCTTTTTTTAAGGTTTTTCCAAACAATCCCCTTTAAATTGGACACGAGGGAATATCAAGAAAACTCATTTTAGAAAGAATATTCTTATTTTTATCAATGTTTGTAAACACAACATACCCATTTAAAGTTCTAAAGATTTTCTAAAGTATGTTCTATGGCAAAAATGAACTTATGCTAAATTAAAATTATAAAGAAATAAAAATCCTATTATATTGAATATAACCGTAACCATTGTAGATTTTAAAATTTCTTAGACCGTAGCACAGTGGTTGAAGAGTCGCCTCTTGGTTAGGGGTTAGGAGTTTGCTTCCCCTTTTAAGTGATGAAAATTATTCTAAATCACATTATATAATTAATTTAGATCTATGAGGATGGGATCTAAATGGCCTAAGATATAGAAAAAGTCCTTAAATAAAAACAAATTTTTTGAATAATCGTGAACTTATGAACTATGGCTGTATTATGAATAAATTAAACATATTTTTAAATTTTATTATTAGGGAGCGTACAAGTATTACGTAACGCAATTTTTGAAGATTTTTGACCCCCCCCTAGACGTAACGCTCAAGTGGCCATTTTTATCTAAAAGTCACAATTATGTTGCGCAAAGTATCGGAAAGTTGCTAAAATAACAGTTACGTAACGCGTTGTTCAACCCCCCCCCCCCCCTTGTAACGCATGGTAACGTTTTACGAGACCCCCTCCCCCAATTATTAATAATAATAATAATAATGAGGAGGCTCATGGCTAATCAGATAAGCTGCCTAGAGTTGCCACACAACTCGAGTTCAAATCCCACTTGCCGTGAAAATTTTCAAACATTACCAATGTCTCCTCCGACTCCCTGTTATTGGAGTTAATCTCTGTTGTGAAATTAAAATAATAATAATAATAATAATAATAATAATAATAATAATAATAATAATTTTATTTGTTCCTTAGTACATACTTGGGACATATTTGTAACTCGTTAAATACATCAATGATTACTGACAAAGAAATATATTTAGTGTATAATAAGCATTATTTATTAAAATTTATAAATATTGCAAAAAATTATATTTGTATACCAGTAAGAAGATGTCTGATTTTGTTTTTCATTTTTATTTATTTTCCCAGCGTTCTAGATTATCTTTTACTAAAAATAAATTCTTGTAATATCTAAGTAACAGAAAGCCCTACGTAAAATAAAAAACCATTTGTAAATATTGCTAACTTTGTCTGGGGTGGACTGACAACAGGGAGCAACAGCCACCAAGATCGTTGCAATCAGATGAGTTGCCATCAGAGTTGGGCACCAACTAAATGCTGATTAAAAATTTAGTTAAAGTAAACAAATCATATCAAGAATCTAGTATGCTCTATTTAGTTTGAGTAAAAATTTAGTTAAACTAAAAATAACAAATCAGATTTCTGATATGATTAAATTAATTTGAGTAAAAATTTAATCAAATTAAATTAATTTTAATCAGATAAATTAACTTAACTAAATTTTGATTAATATATATTTGTTAAGTATTTAATGATTTATTTTATAGTTTTTTGACTTAATTCAGCAACTAGTGAGCCAAGGGCGGATCCAGAGGTGTTTCTCGGGGGGGGGTAATCTGGTGTGACTCGTCGCACAGCACACAATTTTTTCTTAATTTCGTTAATTTAAAGGCGTATTCTCTACTTGTTTGTCAGAATATAAATACAAATCAAATTTTTTTACATTAAAAATAAAATTTTTTTTCGAAAAAAAAAGTTTTTTTAATCTCGAGGGGGAGGAGGGGGAATTACCCCCCCCCCCTTTAACCCCCCCCCCTGTATCTGCCCTTGTAGTGAGCTGATTTTAAAAAATTTGGACCAACAATGCTTATAAATTAAATAATAAACTTTACTAGGATGGATTTCTTTCTTATAACATTAGTTATCTAGCTAACTAGTGAACTGAATTTGTCTTTTCATATGTTCGAAATAGTGGCTGTGAGATGTATAGATGGATAAATGTGAGCAGGAGCAGCCAATAAATACTTGTATGCAGACTCAATCGAACCGAAACGTCTCCGGTGATTGAGTCTGCATACAGTGTCTATTTATTGGCTGCTCCTGCCCACATTTATCCATCTTCAAGTCTTTTCATTGAAATATTATGAGTCAACTTTACTAGTATTGTGAGGTATGTCTTTGTGGCTGGAAGTATTATTGAGGAGTAAAAAAAAATTCAAGACATAGGCAGCCAAAATTATTTCTTTTATTATTGCCGTTCCAGGCTGACGTTTCGGCAACTGGTCTAGGCCATCTTCAGAGCCGGAGGCGAGAATAATTAATTTTCATTTATTCTCGCCTCCGGCTCTGAAGATGGCCTAGACCAGTGGCCGAAACGTCAGCCTGGAACGGCAATAATAAAAGAAATAATTTTGGCTGCCTATGTCTTGAATTTTTTTTTTTTTTTTTTGACTCCTCAATTTACTAGTATGTTATACAATGTCTATCATTTTGGGCAGTGTGGTTGATAATATTCATATAAGATGAAATTGATGGTCAATTAAAACATTTCTTTTGCACAATTTTCATCCTAACTTATTTTTTATAATTCCTCTCGCTATATGTTTACGATCAGGGGCGGCGGCGCGTCCACTAGGCCAACTAGGCGGCCGCCTAAGGCGGCAACCTGGAGAGGGCGGCAAAAATGTAAAAATAAAAATAAAAATTTTGGTTCTGCGCAAGAGGAAATGTTCCGCAGGCGGCACACGGACAAAAATTTTGGTTCCGCGGGCGAAAAAAAATTTTGTGTCTCTGAAAAAAAAGTAAAAAATTTTTTCGTGCGGGGAAAAATTTTGGTTCCGCGCAAGAGAAAATGTTCCGCGGGCGGCAAATTTTGGTTCCGTGTGCGGCAAAAATTTTGTCTAAAAAAAAGGTAAAAAATTTTAGAAAATGTTCCGCGGGCGGAGATCAGGGAAAATTTTAATGAGCCGGCGGCAAATTAAATTTTTAAAGTTTTTTTTTTGGGGGGGGGGGCGCAAAAAAATATCTTGCCTAGGGCGGCAGAATAGCTTGCGCCGGCCCTGTTTACGATTCGACTTTAAAATGACTTCTCATTTAGTACATCGCGAGATTAGCAAATATAATAAATTACTCCTTCAATTTCGTCATTGTATATTTTTTGATAAATATTCGTTTCGAAAACATGAACGTCGATGCCTCCAGTGAATGTCATATAGCGAGGGGACTGATTCACAATAAATTGTATCGAACAATGTGTATAGTGTTTTGATTCATTATCTATCTTAACTTATTTAATTTAATAATATTTGATCTACAGTATATTTACTTTAGTATACTATATTTTAGGAAAGAACGAGAATGAATTCTAATTTATTACCTATATATAGTAGACTACAAATAACAAATTTTTTATGAATGCAAAATTAATTTTTATTTTTAACAATAATTATTTTTCTTATCAATTATATAAAATATAATTACAAATTTATAAAGTAATTTCAATATTTACAACAAAAAATAAATTAAAGAATAAAATAATTACATTAAATTAATTATTAATTGTTTCAAGGAATTTACTTTATATAAAATCGTAAAAAATTTTATTAGAAAGAAACTCCACCCGAGTACAGTTTAAAATTAAAAATACTAAAGTAAAGTTGATCTGCATAATATTTCAATGAAAAGACTTAAATTCCGTTCACTAGTTAGCTAGATAACTAATGCTATAATTAGAGCCCGGATTCCTATACAATTGCATATTCTATTTGCTAATAGATACGTCACTGAAAACCAATTTTCTATCCGAATCATGCCCCCTTGGAGCTAGGGTTCAAATTCTATATTGCATTTTTTTGCATATTTGGTCAATATTGCATAAAGTTGCATATTTAAAACTTTTTTGGATATTTTAAATTTTTTTTTTCAGTAAAAGTTGAAAAATCGACCGAAACGTCGACAATTGTATTAAATAAAGCGAAAAAAGACAAATAATTTTTCTTTAATTGCTTCCGGCTCCCTTACTCTCCTCATTGTTAAATTTAATTACACGTTCATACTTAATATTTTTGCCATAAATATATTGCATATTTTAATACTTTTACTGCATTTTATATGGCATATTTAGCGGTTTTTGCTACATAAAAATCCGGGCTCTAGTTATAAGAAAGAAATCCATCCTAGTAAAGTTTATTATTTAATTTATAAGCATTGTTGGTCCAAATTTTTTAAAATCAGCTCACTACAAGGGCAGATACAGGGGGGTTAAAGGGGGGGCAATTCCCCCTCCTCCCCCTCGAGATTAAAAAAACTTTTTTTTCGAAAAAAAAATTTTATTTTTAATGTAAAAAAAATTTGATTTGTATTTATATTCTGACAAACAAGTAGAGAATACGCCTTTAAATTAACGAAATTAAGAAAAAAATTGAATGCTGTGCGACGAGTCACACCAGATTACCCCCCCCCCGAGAAACACCTCTGGATCCGCCCTTGGCTCACTAGTTGCTGAATTAAGTCAAAAAACTATAAAATAAATCATTAAATACTTAACAAATATATATTAATTCAAAATTCTAGTTAAGTTAATTTATCTGATTAAAATTAATTTAATTTGATTAAATTTTTACTCAAATTAATTTAATCATATCAGAAATCTGATTTGTTATTTTTAGTTTAACTAAATTTTTACTCAAACTAAATAGAGCATACTAGATTCTTGATATGATTTGTTTACTTTAACTAAATTTTTAATCAGCATTTAGTTGGTGCCCAACTCTGGTTGCCATCGGATTCAGAGAATTTCATATCTTTTAATATATGAATACAATAAATAGCCCTCAGTAGCCGAAAGGAGAAATTAAAAAAAATAAATGTAGAAATATTTTGTATTTGTTTTTTTTTTTGTTTATATTTTACTTAGAAAATTCGGTCTTTCAAAAAATTTATAAAGAGAATATTTTTCTTTTGTACTATATTTACCAAATAGTAGACTATAAATAAATATGCCTGGATCACATGAATCGTAATTAGAATAATAAGGTCTATCGATTAAAGTCTGTCTGTATGGTTGAAAAGACTTAAAGATTTTTTTTTGAATTTACTTGATTAGATAATAAAAAAATAAAAGTCAAAATCACCTAGTTTTTTGCATTAATCAAAAAGAGCTTTGATTTTTAAAAGCCCCTATAGAACGAGATAGAGCATAACTTTCTCCCCCTGCAATCAACACTCAAATTTGATCCAGCAAATATAACCCGATCTGTAACGAATACAGAAAACCGCACCGCACCGCACCTCTCGGATAGAATTATTAAAGTCACCCATCAAAAATTGACCGAGTTATGAACCGGAACCATCGGTCCGCAACCTCCCCTCGGACTCATATTTATGACTTGCTATCGACAGTTCAGATGCTTTAAATATGCCATCTCTGGGACAGGATATAAAAATCACCACCCCCACCCCCACCCCTCGCCAGCCAACGCATTCCCTTGAGTCTCTGCCGGATTTTCATTATCTATATACGTATATTCAGATTTCATAATATTCCCCATTTATATATAGAAATTCGAATAAATCATATATTGTATTTAATAAGGCCGGAGGTTTTGATTAATCACCTTTTTTTATTTTAATTCTCTTTTTTTCATTTCAAATGAGAATTTTATTTTAAAGGGAAAAATTTTCAAATTAAGACAAGAAAGGTTATAGAGAAAAGTTCACATTCAGGATGGACAGTGACGTATTTCGGGGGGGGGCAGACCCCTCTTAGCCTTCGCAAAAACAAAAACAAAAAAATTACTTTAGTTGTAACGGGAGAAATAAAACAGCGTAAATTTCTGAGTAATCACCTTATACCATACCAGGTGAGCTATATTTGCAAATAATAATTTATCCCGTTACAACATCCTGTGAAAAACCAGCAACAATTCATATATCATCAAAAATTACATTTTTTTTTTACAAAAATTCAGGTTGACGAGATGAGGAAAAGTCAAATCCTTAAATTTTAAAATTCTTATTATTTTGCCTTTTAACAAAGTTTTCTTTTTTTTTTCATTTATTTGCCCCTTTAGCCGTAGGCCATCTGGCTACAAACACTGGTTACAAAATCATACATGAATTCTACAAAACTTATTATAAATACGTTTTATTTCTTAAAGTGATAAATTTATTATTATTCCTAAGAAAAAAATACTCAAAGAATCTTTACTAAAAACTATAAAAATTTTGAAATCTGTCAGTCCTGAATACGCCAATGTATAAATATAAATTTAGACCCGAGCTGACCGAGCTTCAGCCAAGAGCTTTTTTTTTTTTAAATGCTTTTTTTATATAAAAATGGGAAAAATATTATATTAATAGAGCATTAGTAGTATCCTACTCGAGGCTTCCCAAAAGGGAGACTTAAACGTAATTTGTTTTGCAAACCGCAAATAGGAAATGTTTAATATTTGATAGTAATCATTAAAATGAATTTCGAGAAAATTGGTATCAGTAAAGTTTTCCCAAAGACGAGAACTAGCGCAATTTCATATTGGTACCGGAAATAGTATAGACAGCGTTTTCCAAATTTCAGAGGCGCGCCTCCCTAGGGGAGCCGCGGATTAGTCTAAGGGAAGGGGCAAATATTAGCATTAGAAATTTCCAAATGATTGTTAAAGTTATTTATATGAATAAAATATATAAAAAAATATTTTGGGAAATAAAAATTAT